>JAPQRP010013376.1:0-16370 GCA_037367295.1 Apogon hyalosoma
ACACACACACACACACACACACACACACACACACACACCTCTGAAATCAAAATGTGGTCCCTGGATACCAGCCTTTACGTCCATCTGTGTAAAACTAAAGGTCATGTGGTTTAAACCATGTCAAAGCTATGATCTTTATCTATGAACTTTTTGAAGCTGCCTTGTATCCATGCAAGCATGAAAATGGTTCAACACATTCATGGACAATTGGTTGTTCATCATGTCCAGTTATTGGTGTGTGTGTGTGTGTGTGTGTGTGTGTGTGTGTGGGGGGGGGGGGGGTCTGTTGTAGCAACAAAAAATTGAGCGGGTAATACTGAAAGGGGGGGGGACACCACCCTAATATGAATGTAGGGGAAACACTGATGTAGATAAAAGGCAAAAACACATGAGAAAACATGGCATCCGTGGCATCTGTCATCACTCTTTACTCTTCCCCAGTGCCCTTCTGGTGTCCACATATGTCGACCACCACTTACAAAACACAAACTTTACTCTTCAGTAGAGTAGTGGGAGTGGGGGTTGTCCCAGTTGCTTCATGTGCTTCTATAATGGAGCATATGTTCTGGACATAAATGTCTGCTCGTGTCCTTAATAAGTCAGTGTGATTTGGATCAGCCTACCTTGTGTGCAGCTGCCTTTGTTCTATATGAACAGGGGTTGAATTGACTCGACCCAACAGGATGTTGAATTGAACTGAAGTGGAATTACAGGAAGTAGAACTGAATTCATTGTAATTGAGAGAAATTCATTCTTGTCACATCAGTGAGACTGTGATACTTTGAAAATACATTTTTCTTTAAAGGTGCTGTACAGAGAATTCATTTAAAGTGAATTGCAGCGACACCTTCAGCCGGAATCGGTGGTGTTTTTAAGGGACAAAGACTCCGCTTCCCATGAGCACTAGCTCTGCTGTCATAAGGGCAGAACTCTGGTAAAGGCTGCATTAGCTTTGAAGCGAATGAATGAAGAGCGGATCCTCTTTACAACTCTGCATTTCTTTTTTTAAACACAGCAACTTGCAGGGTGCAAATTGACGACTGAAACGAGACAAGTAAACTTCATAAAGTCTGTTTGTAGCAGTTTAGTAACTGGGGTGAAAACTAAAGTGAAACCTAATTTGGATGTCTGACTGCTGCTTCTATGCCTCTTTTTCTCCAGAGCTCCGGAGCATTATTCACAGGCCGGTGCTATAAGACGTGTCCCAATAATATATATTTGCACCAGCTTTTCCATAAAGTATTCATGCATTTTCATAAATTCCTTCAGTCATTCCACACCTTCATCCTTGTGCATTAGCAGTTCAGCTCTACCTGCTTCATCCTTCTGCATTCACACTATTCTACTTTTATAAGTGTCTTGTTCCTGAAGGCCACTTTAGTTTCCAGGCCCCACATGAACATTCAACTCCATCCAGAACCATTTCAGTCTCACCTTCCAAAACCCTTAGTTTGGACTGAAACAATGCTCTAAATAAAACAGATTACCCACTCCACAGAGCTAGTGCCTCTAACGCAGAAGCATTTACTAAGTGTTTGACTGAGCTCCAACAGCCACTATGGTCAAATACAATGTTCTGATGCATATGAATAAAGAACAGAAGCATTCTGTACCTGTGTAGAAGGAAGAGGGACAACTCCAGCTCTGTTTTCAGTCATTTTAACTCCATTAGTTCTGTCCATTGGTTCAATGCAGAGGTTTACCGCTGTTTTAGCCCTGATCTATCCCTCTCTCGTTTATCTTTCTTTTTCTTTCTGTCAGTCCAGCTCCAGTTCCAGTGTCCACCATCACAACTAAATAAATCCAACAAATCCCTTTCTTTAGGAAAAAGGACAGATCCTACTCCTCACTTGTTCAGTTTACTTCTCACTGAACTCTGCTGGTTGGTGTGGCGTTATAGTGACGTAAGTCTGCCATAAATCAGTCCAGTATTGTCCGACCCGACCAGGGAAGCTGGAAATAGCATTTGGAAATAACCTATTTTGGTGCTGATAATCTCATTTTAAATTGCGGACTACGATCAGGCATATATATAAAAATGAGACTTTTTCAAGATCATAAAAAAAAGTCTGTACAGCACCTTTAACATTAGGCATACATTACCTTAATGTTGAATAAGGAGCAATATCTTCATTTCATAGCAATCAAATGAAACAATGTTTTGATAAATGCGATTATCATTTACTGAAATACTTTACAGAGTAACGTTGTTGCATTTAATGGTCAACAGTTCCACAAATGTTTTGCCGTTGAGGCGGCTTCCAAAATGAACGAGCGCAGACGTCCTTTTATGTGTGTTATTTTGCATTTTGCTGTAGTTACAAGAATCAAAAGTACAAACCACCTCTGACCCTCCATGAGTTTACTTCACTAGAGTGCACTCCAAACCAAATGTCCTAAATGTTTGGACGACCATTTTGAAGACTTGGATACAGCAAGGTATTCTGGGAAATGAAATCCTATTCTATCATTTTCCACAATTTGAAAGTTATTAAAATTTTAATGCTCTGTTTTATACAGTATGTTTTTCATGTAAATTTGTGGTAAATAATTTAATTTTTTTAAAAAAAAGGCCAATTTACTATAATAAAGTATTGTGTACATAAAGTCCATACAATAATAGCTATCTGAAATTCATCTTGTAATCATATGTAATAAATATTGTAAAGCTTCATTGTTAAATACACTGTAATTATGTATCATGAATTTCTTTGAATTTCATGGAATTCCAGTTCAGCTTCCTGCAATTTGAATTTGAATTAAAATTCCGTATCCTGTTTGCGATCTCAATTCAACATTCAAGAACTAAACTGGAATTTAGAGATCATTCTCAATTCAATTCAGAATTTTGTACACCGTAAAAAGTCAGATCTACCATGACTCAGGATCACCAATGTGCCTGTCTGAAGTTGCTTTTCCATTGACCCTCAAATTGCACAAATATAACTTGCACATAAAAATTAGCCCAACTGGAAAATGACAATTTCGCCAAAACTCTTGTTTTTTTATTAAAAGTTTTTGTGCTGGCAAGAGGTGGTTTTTCAGGCGTAGCAAAACTGGTATATCATGCAAAACTGCAACAGAAAGACTTTTTTCCGCAACTAGAGTCATGTGAATTAAAAAAAAAAAAAAAACGGATATTGACGGACGTTACAACAAGAGAAGAAGAGTTTGAAAAGAAATGTGTTGTAGTATGTGTGGACACACCAGGAAACCACATCATTTTTTAATTTAGTACAGGATAGAGGGGTAATATATAATAATAATAATAATAATAATAATAATAATAATAATGAATATATCTGTAAATCAACACGACATTCATCGCCATGTTTATGGAATGACCTCTCCTGTCATCTTGCGATAATTAAACAAATCATCGCATTTGTGATTTAATGGAAAAGCCAACATTACTCACTTCTGTTTTTTTGACATTTAGTAAATATCAGTAAAGTTTTGCACAAATGTCCAAAGGACAAGTGACCATCCTGACTTCCTCCTTCCATTACAAAATACGTCATTAGGGTAACGCCTAGCTATTTTGAAATTAAAAGTATTTATTTGATAAAGAAATGTACCCGTTTACATGAGACAAACACTTGGACTAAGAACTGGAATAAAAAAAAAAAAAAAGTTTAAAGTAGTTGTTATGGTGAAAACAACTGTATGATCTGTTAAATATGTATTATACAACAGGAAGAACATTATATGACATGATCATTATTTAGCAGTATATTCTAACATTGTACCATTTATTTAATTCAAATTCTATTCCATTTAATTATTCAGCCATTATTCTTTGGCCTTCTAGATATTCTTTTTATAATATTTTGAAATCAATAACAACAAATACAAGCCATCCCTACAGTGAATGTTGCAGCTAAATCTTTTTGGCATTTTTATGAAGCGCAGCCGCATATCACAAGAGCATCTCTCAAATTGAATATTGATTCTAATGATCTGTTCTTTAGGGCTGCAAGAGTCAGAATCTTAATAAAGCGCAAATAAGGGGCAGTCTCCATTTTGGGCAAACGTTATACAAAGCCTCAGGGAAATTCAATGGTAATATGATAGATGTGCTGGATCTCTCATTCATAAAGCAGATTTGTACAGTTATTTAAGCACATTGGGTCTTTTTGTAAATTTGTTTTGATCTCTCTGGGGCAACAGCCAACTTTATGATGGGGCTGCAATCTCAATTAAATGTGAGCTTTTCAAAATGAAGTGCACAGACGACAGAACTAAAAAAACTATCGTGTCATCTTTCATTAAAAATGGCCTAATAATTCTCAATTAGCATGTTCTGCCAAAAGCCCTGGGGTCAGAAAGCACACAGAGAAATTACAAGACATCTAAATGGGGGGGGGTGGCTTTAATTATTGTTTAAAACTATGTTGCATTTTCATATCATGTGATTAATTTACTGTAGAAAGAGTCAGAACCGACCGGCTGACCTGATGATTGTTAAGTGATGGTACACACTTGGTTCACATAGAGCAGGGCTGTCAAAACCATTTTAGTTCAGGTTCCACAGTCAGACCAATATGCTCTCAAGTGGGCCAAACTAGTAACATAACAGTAACAAAAAAAAAAAAAAGTAAAATGACATTATGAAAGTGTTTACATCTGCAAAGTTTAAGAAAAATATGTGTAATTTAAACAATATTCTGCCTAGAGTTGATCATTTATACATGTAAATTACAACGTACAGATCACAGTGGATCTACAAATACACGCAACATTTAATAACAGGCAGAATATTGGTCAAAGGACACTTATTTCCTCTAAAACATTCAGGTTGTTCATGTTTGTTCAGCTTATTCACATTTTGTGTGAAAGGATGGTTTATAAACATCAACATTTTTATGGAATTTTACTTTTTGCACAAAAAAAGAGAGAAAAATTTGGTGTTGACATTATTTATAGGTTATTATGATAGTATTTTACTGGTCTGATCCACTTTAGATCATATTGGACTGTATGTGGGATATGAACTAAAACATTTTAACATCCCGATTGTTAATATCTTCAATGTAATTTTTGCGTTTCAAAAATTCATCCCACAGGCTGGGTTGGACCCTTTGGTGGGTCGGTTTTGGCCTGCGGGCCTTATGTTTGACCCTGATCTAGTGCTGTTGTTATGAAAACCAGCATATATTTTCATACAGAAATCTATAAAATATGACAAAACAATGACTGACTGAATGAAATGGATATTTAAACTAAGCCTCAGTAATTTCCTCACCCTCAGTAAGGTATGTGTACAACTTAAGCCTGAAAAGTTCAGGTCTGGTGGTAAAGCCTAACTGTGTTAATCTGCAATCTACCGTATGTCTCAAAAAAATTACAATTGGACTTTCATAATAATTAAACAATCTAAATGCTATTTCATGGTATGAAACTATAACTTGTTACCTACATCTTGCAGAAAACCCCTTTTAATTTGGTTCAGTGGTCACGGAGAAACGTGGATCTGTGTAAAGCCTGTCATAGGTTTGTTTCTTCCAGGTTTGGCACTTGGATGCTCTTGGCATCCATATGAATGAAAATATTTTGCTCACAACGGACAGGGCTACTAACAAATGAATTCAAATTCTGTGCATAACATTATATCAGTGGTGTGTACTGGTGGGAGGTTTTGCTGTTGGAAGTCTTCCATGAGTTAATACTTTAACATCTTTCTTTAATGATTTATTTTTGCACCTTACCAACGTTTGTAAAATTCAGATTCCCACTTCCTTTTGGATATATATCATTATTCCTTTCGTTAGTTGAAAATGAAAAGAAACACGCAGTCACTTTTTCAAGAGATATTTTTGTGCGAGAACACAATGAACAACTTCGTATTTGTAGGCGTGAACACAATGGACAAGGCGTCTCCTTACAAAACTTGGAGGGAATAGACTTCCGACATGCTTTACAAACATCCACATGTCTGCGTGACCGCTGAAGCAAATCAAATGGGGTTTTCTGCAAGATGGAGGTAATATGTTGGAGTTTCATGCCCTGAAATTGCATTTTGATTGACTGACTATTTTCAAAGTTATCATTGCAGAAAATCCGATTGTAATTTTTTGGGACATACGATACAAAAAGGTGCAAAAAGAAGACATTAAACTGTAGGTAGATAACTTATATTTCTTGAGTAAATGCATACCAATAACATCACATATAGATAACAATAGAAAGATTTACAGAAATGTACCATGACTAGGATGGGGTTGCACCTTGGAACTGGTCAAAGAACCAACCAACAGACAGTATAAAGATGGACCCAGTGATAGTAACTCAAAGGTGTAAGGGACCACATGTTCTGTACATTTTCCCCAAGGGTCATTTTAGTCGTCTGAAACTGTTGTGTTGATTTGTGTGTAATCTTTCTGAGTGACATCTGCCAGATGGTGAGCTACATGGAAAGACCAGAACAAAGGGCAAAGTCTGAGGTACGCAAGTAACTGAAGAACTTAAGCCCAATCCCATTTCACCCCTTGGCCCCTCCTTGTTAGCCCTACCCCTCCTTTTTGTGCGTTCATGTGAAGGGGTAGGGGTGTCCTGATTCTCGATGAGTCAGAGAGGAGGGGCTAAGGGGGAGGGCTGTTTGGCCCTTGAAAGGCAGATTGTTCAGGACCACATTTGCTGTGTTTTATGTTTTTGCTTTGTTTTGCAATGAACCAAACAGCGTTCCCCAGGCAGCATATGTAAAATTTAAATGATAAATAAAAAACAAATTGAAGAGCTAAAACAGAATAGAATACAAACTACCATAAATCCTTTAAAATAGAATAGAAATGGACTTTAAGTATGCACAGTATTGCACAATGAACAGTTTAAGGCACAGGTGTCAAACGTACAGCAGTATAGCCCTTGAAACAAAGATTTTTCAGGATCGCACTACAAATGGAGTGGTATGAGAAATGTCCCATAATTCTGTTCAAATCATCGGCAACATGGAGGTAAACACAGCAAAAAAGTGCAGCAGCGTGATAAAAGAAACACACAAATGTGTTTTCTTCTAACAACTTAATCATTTGATCGTCTGTTGAATGCCGTTTCAGTGTGTTATAGATCGCGTTCCTGCGGTTTGTGGTTGATAGACGCAAAAAGATGACTAGAGCCCATGGAACAGAGACGGTTACAGCTGCTGACGGCATGGGGGATACTTTCAGGAACAAAGTTGTCGTATGTGTTTATAGCGGCATCGATGACTGTTGATGATGTAACAGGCCTGGAAGTGTTGAACCATTTCATACAGGAATGTTTCAATCCCTACCCCTTACAACTCTGTTACAAGGGGTAGAGCCAAGTGCAAGGGGTAGGGGTAAGGAGGAGGGCCAAGGGGTGAACTGGTATTGGGCCTTATGCTGCATTCCAGAGCGCTGGGAGATGGGAAGTCACTGACATCCAACTCGGTAAAATGCATTTAAACACCTTTCCAAGCCGGAGGTCCTTGTTGCAAAGTGGGGCCAGTTCCAAGGACCCCGACCTCACCACGAAATACAACGTGACATCAACACAACAATGGCAGCGCGCAGTGTGCAAGTTCGCAATGAAAAAAAAAACTTCACAATGTATAATTAGCTCATCGGTCATTTTGCTTCTTCCATCTCGTTTGCGTATATGACTACACTGTACTGTCGACAGTTAAAAAGCCTCTTCAGTAACAAAGCCAATTGGAGCTTAGATTTGCGATCTCCATGTCTGTTGTTTATGTTCATCATGGATCGTGCGGAATACTCTAAGGTTGGATTTAGTTAACTCCAAGTGAGATATATTCTACCTCCCAGCCACTCTGGAATGCAGCATAACACTAACAAGTATGACACACATTTTTCATGAGGTTTCCTGGTTTACCATGTTAGTGAGTTAGTGGTACTGGTAGCTCAGGCCACAAATGCATGAAGCAGGATCAGAGAAATGGATATTTCCCCAACTCTGTTTTCAATAATAATATCACACATACCAGATCGTTTTCAGAAAAGTTTTCATCTACACAAACCCACATAAATATGGTGTAGAGTGCTATCATGGGGTTAGGGTGAGGGTGCATTTGTTTTTAATAAGCTGTTTGATTTTAAAGAAAAAAAAATATAGCTGAAATAACAGCGTTGCTGCATCGGTTTTCATTTCCATCCATTGCTTTCACATGATGTTTTAGTCAAAGGGTTTTAATGCAGAGAAGTTAAAACTCTTATTTTATTTATGAGTTTTAATAATACAACCCAACATCGTAGGCTACGTTCACACAGCAGGTCTTAATGCACAAGTTGGATCTTTTGGTGATATGTTTTTTTTTGTGTGCTCGTTCATATTGCACATTAAATGCGACTTCTGTCAGTTTTGAGTATGAACTGAAGTGACCTGCATGTGCAAAAGAGGTCCTGACGTAATACATGACCATGCGTGCACTGTGTTTATGGAAGTAAATATATTTTTCCCGCCGCTCCTCCTCCTGGGACGCAGAATTGTGATGTTTGTCGCATTTCAATGACGTATAGGTCGGATAAATGCGACCTGGCCATTTCAGATTGAAGTCATATTGCAAAATATCAGCTACGTATTGGATTTAGGACCACATATGAAAGTGGCCTGGGCTGGATTTAAAAAAAATTGGATTAGTGCTGTTCAAACTGTCTTTAACAGATTGGACACTGGTCACATGGGCAAAAAAAATCGGATTTGGGCCAAATTTACCTGCAGTCTGAACGGAGCCTTAATGTCTCCACTGCAAAGTCTCCAAATTTCATCCCCAGAGGAAAATGACTTTGGCCTCAGTTTTACACAATAGGAGGTAATGGTGACACAACATCCATCTTTATGTACACTCTATGATGCGTTGTACTTTCTGCCAATACCGATGGTGTGTAAAATGCTCATAAAACAACTTATGATTGTCATATAATCAATCAATCACATAATACATATCACATAATACTGCAGTTTCTAATACAGCATCCACACACACACACACCTTAAAACTTACCCAAAGATACATCATCATGATAAGCAGAGGGTTGAGCTTTTCCTCTGCAGCACCGTACAGTTCCCTCTTTACTTTAAATACACCTTTGTTCACGTAGAGTCACCGTATGAGCTGCTCAGCATCCCAGTCAGGCACCTCTGACCCTCTGTTATTTTTATTTTTCCTTTGACTCTCGTCTTCTGCTCTGCTCCTTTGGTATCAAATCCTGCCCAGCCACCACTTCTCAGTGTGTTTCACTGTGCTCGCGTTTCAGCGTGTGAGTGAGATCAAGAGAGAGAGAGAGAGAGAAAGAGAGAGAGAGAGAGAGAGAGAGAGAGAGAGAGAGAGAGAGAGAGAGAGAGAGCGTAACAGAGCCTAATGACTAAATCTACTCTATGCAGCAGGAGGTTACGCTAAACCAGCGCACAATGAGAGTGAATGAGCAGTGGTGAGAGAGAACACTCTCATACAGTAAACACACTCTTACAAATGTGCATACCTAGCTGAAATGATCTCTTAATCAGCTGTCAGAAGATCCTTAAACCTAAGAAAAGTAATACATTTTACTGTTTAGGTGATTATTAAGCAAATAAAGCAGCTGCAGACGCTGGATATTAGTTACAGCCTCCATGAGTGTGTGTTCAGTATCTTGTAAAAGATAAAATGGTGCCGTTGAAATCCTTGGTCCTCATTAGACACATTTTTGGCTTTTTATTTTATTCATTTATTTTTTTTTTTTTTAATGTTCACTCATTTTTGGCTCAGTTAATGCATGCAATATACATGTTCTTAAGGGTGTTTTTTTCCCAAACACTGGAAATTCTCCATCTGATGCTGGAGTAAACCTAAAACAGACTATCCAAAATGATAATATTCAACTTTCAGTAATATCAGGCTTTCAATCAAGAGCCATAGCTTCACAAATGTGGGTTACACAAATATAGACTTTATCTCTGAAATTGATGTATCAAGATAGAGGCTACTTGAATACTTGCTTCAACATTTTGAACAAGATTTGTCACTAGCAGCTCTCATTAGCAACTAGAGGCAGTAAACCTCATCAGCCATCAACACATGGGACAGAGATGAGCGCTCACAGCTCTACAGCCTTATGTATAAACTAGCATGTTGACCCGTGGGGAACCACAGGCTCTAGATCCTGGACTTCATCACTGTCAATACTGAGGGTGGGATGTGAAAAGAGGGGTGTTTTTTTAAATCCACATCCCGACCCTGAGGGGCATGTCCCGGTCCCCCAGCACAGGTATTTGTTGTGTATTCATGCGTGCTGTACCATATATGTCCAGCAGTCACCACCAAAGCGTCCATGTGATTCTGGCCATAGCATCGTAATTGTAACGCTATTGTATTCCAAAATGACTAATGTCTCCCAAAATATTTGTCCTATCAACTTGCTGTTTTTGCTTGTCTCTTCCTTGACCCAAAATATATAAGTATGACAAACTGCAGCAGTTTGGATTTTGTGTGAAGCCCAAGACACACACACACAGAGTCCACTTCCCTTTAATAACATAGAAGATGTTACAGAAATACACCACTGCCTCTCAATCTATAGCGGTGAAATATGCTGTACATATACATACACCATATTACCAAAGGTATTAAGACACCTTTCCAAATATAGGTTTACTGATCACTTCTTACTACCCTGGCCAGCCATCTGGTTTTCTCACTGTATTCAATATGAGAAAACAGTCTGGATTTGGGCCAGTCGCTGTGAAACATGCTTGATCTATTCTATATCGACCAATCACAAGTCTGGGGGGCGGGTGTTGTGCAGTGCGTCATATGCACAGACTTCTTTTTGTCGTGAGTCAAAGTGAGTTCCAAGTCCACAAATCTCTTTATAACTGTTGTCGGTTGTTTACTTGATTCAGAAACTGAGGACTGAATTACAGATTACGCCCTGTATTCTCACATTTCTCTGACAAAAGCGTCACGTCCGTCTTACCTGTGATTATGGTTTAGTCGGCACCTGTTAGTCCCGCCTTCATATTTGAATTCAAGCCCCATGATTCCAGACAGATTTCTCATTGAGGAGGATGGCTGGCTGGCCAGGCTAACTTCGTACATCACCAAGCACAATGCAAAGCACTGGATTCAGTGGAGTAAACCACACCACCACTGGAATCTAGAGCGGTGGAGAGTGCCTCTCTGTCTGGCAACCCAATGGAGTATGGGGTCCATGGCCTACCGCTCTGAGCCATTCAGCCCCTGTATGGCCGACACAGAGCTTGGTCCGCATTGTTGTTGCAAGTTGGATTTGTTCCCACTGTGATTCTGATGTTTGGTTTTATGGACAGAATTTCTAGGAGCAGCCAAGGGGCAGAGGCAGTCCGGTTTGTCAGGTTCAGGGTTGCATCTCTCCTTTTTACATAGAGGAGGAGCGCTGTAGAAGCATTAAGTACTGATGATGAGATGGTTATTAAGAAATTAGACAAAGGGGGGGCTGCTATGGTTTGGGGAAGGGACTTATATGTCCAAGAAGCCCTAAGACAATTATACAACAATAAGTTCTATCAATTATCTATTTTAAAAAAGGGAAGTGGACTGTTTGTGTGTGTGTCTCAGCCATCTCACAAAATCTGGAAAGTGCTGACTACTGCAGTTTGGCATAGTTTTGTATTTTTGATCAAGGAAGAGACTAGAGTTGATGGGACCAGTATTTGGGAGATATTAGTAATTTTGGAATACAATAGCCTCACAATCATGTTGCTATGCCCAGAATCATAGAATCATCATTGACGTGGGTTACCTAGCAGCAGATAAATAATAGGGCCACATTGCTATGGTGTCAAATTTAATGTACAGAAACAGACGTGCCAGTTGAGAGGTTATTCAACGAAAATGTCAGTGGAAAGTAAAGACTGTAAAGGAATGAACTGTATCAGAGGATCTAGAACTTGTGGTTCCAACACTGGGCCAGTGTGGTAGTTGACATATAATCCCACTGAGGCCTTGAAAATTGAACTTAAAGAAATGCTCACACAAGCTGAGGAAAAAGACTGGATATCTGAAGCTGAAATGAGATTCCTCTATAATGAAAACCCTAAAATGGCCTCTTTTTACATGCTTCCTAAAATCCACAAGGATATGACCAGTCCTCCAGGTAGACCTGTGATATCAGGCAATGATTGTCTTACTGAGCCAGCGTCGACATATGTTGACTATTTCATCAAACCATTTCTACCTTCAGTTCCTGCTTATGTTCAAGACACCACTGGTGTTTTTAACAAAGTTAAAGACCTGGACAGTATTGGCACGGAGACACTGTTAGCTACTTTGGATGTTGAATCACTATATACAACCATAGAACATGCACATGGACTGGCAGCACTTAAATATGACCTAAAAAAACACCCTGAGTCTGAAACACCATCTAATGGTTTTCTATTGGCTCTTGTAGAATAGACTTAAAATAATAATATATTCATTTTTCAGGCTAAGGTTTTCAGACAGACTAAAGGGTGTGCGATGGGGGCTCACTATTCCCCATCAAGATAAATAGGAAGAGGACTTTGCTTTGAATCAGGAAAAGGACAGCAATTTAAAACACATTGTCTGGTGGGGACATTACATTGATGATGTGTGCTGGTTTCAGTCAGGGTCAGAGGCACGCCTTCCTTAACAACATTAACCCCAACATTAACTTATCTCTGGACTACAGAAAGGGTAGTATTAATTTCCTGGACTTCACAATTTCTAAAGTTAATGTAGGGATGTTGCACACATCTATTTTCAGGAAATCCACAGACAGAAACACTGTCCTACATGCCGATAGCTTTCATCCCAAATGGCTCAAAGAAAATATCGCGTCTGTCCAGTTTCAGAGAGTACGGAGAATCTGTGACCAAGACGATGACTTTGTGAGAAAATCAGGGGAGATGTTTTCACGTTTTCAGGCATGGGGCTACAAGAATGCCACACTACAAAAAGCCTACACAAGAACCAAACACCTGGACAGATGGACTTTGCTAGAAAGAAATCCCCCCCAAAGAAACAAAAGACAGAACGGTATTTGTCACCACATACAGCAGAGAAGCAGACCAAATTAAAAGAATAATCAATAAAAACGTGAGATGAATGAATGAACAGCTCAGGCAGATTTTTTCACGGCCTCCACTCCTCCCCTTTAGGAGATGTCCTACACTGCAGGACACACTGGTCCACAGCCATCTCCAACCCAGCACCCCACCATCATGGCTGGGTCAGAAACATAAAGGCTGTTACAAATGCAACCACTGCACGAATGTCATACAGACACAAACTTTCTCCGACTCTACTTCACAAAAACAATACACAATCAATCATTTTATCAACTGTAAAACAACGTTTGTCATCTACAAGTTGGGATGTCCAACGTGCAATGTATTTTACCTAACCAGAACAAAAAGACGTTTACCGGACAGGCTGTCAGAACACAAATATGTGTTTAGAACTGGAAATATAAGCTACCCTGTGGCAGGGGGTAAAAACTGTACAGCGGCATTGAGCGCACGCAGCTTCGAATTGAAAATGGTAGGTCTATTACTTATTATACATATGTATAAGTCTAATGTTCTGGATTTGTATGGTCCGGCAGAAAGGACTGTGCCGTGGTGGTGGTTCATGGCAAAACTTTACCAGTAGAAACGCTGCTGGTTTAAGAAGCTACAAACTGCCATTGAGTTAGTTGGTGTGGTAAGGTGAAATACCTCCAAATCACAGTCCCCTTAATTCACTCCATGTTGCCTGCCTGTGTTTGTAAAAACTCCACTCAACTTTACACACGCATGTCATAAACCATGTCACAAAAATTTAAAGGGGAAAGATCAGTCTTACGGATCAGTTACGCTTACAGATCCTCAATCCAGCTAAAATGTTGATATCAGGGCCAATATCCGATCCTAACATGGGATCAGCGCAGCCTTACCAGCAACAGTACAAGCTATTGGCACTGACCACATCCCATCCTCCTTAAGAAAAGGAGACAGACAAAAGAAACTGAATCAATGGGAAGCCTTCTGGATTTCCAAACTACAAGCCACTATAGCCCTTGGTCTAAATGAAGACTTGGATTATTCTGTATTCCTCTGAAGAACTGTTTATTGTGTTTTAACAGCACCACATCTTTTTTTACCCTATACAATCAGTGATATGAAATTAAGCACTGTTCTTTATCTTTGTCATATGTACATATGTAAATATTTCTATAGGTGAGTTTTTTGTATGTCCTTTGACCTGTATTAACACCCTCTGCAGGCCATCTTCTTTATGCCCAGTTGGCAGGTTCCTATTGGTCAGGACCACTTTGAAAGAACATACAGCTTTCCAGGCTTCTGTTTGACTTCCTGATGAAGGCTTGAAGCCGAAACACATTGAAGTGGTTTTTAAGGTCTACACATGACCATGCTGTGAAAATAAAGGCATTTAATGCTTTGAGAGAGTGCCTTGGAGTTTACTTCCTGTTTATCTACTTTTTGAATCCCTTTTCCAAAGAGCACCTCAAGTAAACCTTTTTTTGAGTCCTAGAAGCATTCCTTCTTATGATTTTTTCAAGTTAGAGGCTACTTGAAAAATTGCTTCAACATTTTCAACAAGATTTGTCACTAGCAGCTCTCATTAGCAACTAGAGGGCGAGGCAGTAAACCTCACCCAGCCATCAACACATAGGACTGAGTGATGAGCGCTCATGGCTCTACAGCCTTACATATATATACATGTTGTAGAAACACACCACTGTCTTTCAATCTATAGTGGTTATATATGCTATACTGCCAAAGGTATTGAGACACCTCTCCAAATACAGGTCTTCTGATCATTTCTTACATCACCAAGCACAATGCAAAGCACTGGGTACACCGCTGGAATCTAGAGCAGTGGAGAGTGCCTCTGTCTGGCAACCTGGAGTATGGGGTCCATGGCCTACTGCTATGAGCCGTTCAGCCCCTGTATGGCCGACTCAGAGCTTGGTTCTTCTTGTTTTGTTCCCAGTGCAATTCTGCCTTTATGGACAGAATTTCAAGGGGCAGAGGGGGTCCGGTTTGTCAGGTTCAGGGTTGCATCTCTCCTTTTTACAGATGATGTGGTGGTATTATGGCTTTATTCAACTGTGACCTCCAACTTGTACTGGGACAGCTCACAGCTGAGTCTAAAGCAGCCAAGGTACAGACTGGCACCTCCACGTACAAGGCCATGGTTCTCAGTCAGGAGTGGATGGAGAGCCCCCTCCAAGAGGGCAAAGCGTTCCTGCCCCAAGTAGAAGACTTTACGTATCTCAGGGTCTCGTTCACAAGTGAGTGAAGAATGGAGCTTGAGATCAATGAGCGAATTGGGGCAGTGTCGGCAGCGATGTGGACGCTGTACTGGTCTGCTGTGGTGAAAAAGGAGCTGAGCCAAAAGGTGAAGCTCTCGATTTACCAGTTGAGAGCGGGGGGAGGGAGTTCTCCATAAATACTGTGAAGTGCCGCTCTCTCTCTCTCTCTCTCTCTCTCTCTCTCTCCAATTTAACTCTGTAAGCACAAGCCGTATGGATGTACACATGCAAGTGCCAGTATCTTTCACACATGCAATTTTTTCTCTACTTATTGTTAAAGTCAGGCATGTCCCTAAGTGCCTTTTACACTGATAGTATGGCCAATGCTTTTAGACCAGGGGTGAAGGTAGTACAGGTAGACCACATGGCTTAAAAAAAATTGAAAATCAATGTAAGGCCGAAAACATATTGTTGAAACCACTCATATCGGGATTTCGAACCCCAGCCTCCCACTTCAAAGTAAGTAGTGTTACACACTGAGCTATTCAGCTCAGAGGGTCAGAGGAAGGTCTTGATTCTTTTTGGGATGTTTACTCCTGTGAGTGGTGCTTGAGTGCAATCTTTTGTGCCCGAAGGCTCTCTTATCTCTTGTATTGGAAGGGGGGGTCTAGTGCGCATGCCCCATTTATAACAAGAGTCTATTATGGCAAACTGAGAGCCTCAGGTGCAGATTTTTGTGCCCCCACCAGGACACCTGTCAGTTGACGGCTCACTAAACAAATCAAACACATTCTGAAACTACACTTGAATGCAGATTATACACGATACTCATGGGCTGTATCGTGTATAGCTTGTTTATTTCAATATTCATGTTTTTTTTTTTATATTATTTGAATTCAAATATTAAAGCATTAGGATAATGTGTTGTTTGTTTAGTTTCTTTTAGTTCAACAAGGTTAAGCAATAAGTTCTTTGTGACCAGATTTCTGTTTTTACCCTGTTTTAGTTTAGTTAGACAGTAGGTTAAGATTAAGATAGAAACCATCTGTATGTATAAGAGTTAATTATCTTCTATTCATCCTTTAGATACACGTCTATACACACACACATTCACACACATAGTATTGTCAGACATAGGTGATAAGAAGTAAACTC
>JAPQRP010013415.1:0-16367 GCA_037367295.1 Apogon hyalosoma
GGCCTACTTTTCCCAAAATGTAATCACATCTACAAGTCTGGGTCACTAGCAGCAAAACTATTGGTTGAATTCAGACCAGACTGGGTTTATAGATTGCCAAAGTGTTAAACCGAACCAAAAACAATGCCCCTTGCCTCCCCTTCGAGGGGCGGGGCAATAACCAGAAAGAAAAACTAAAAAACAAATAAATAATACGAAGACCAAAAACATTGAGAAACAACAAAACAGTGTTAAAATTACATTTGGTTCCCATCAGTTATTTCAGGTCGGTCATGTTTTATTGTTAAAGAATAGTTTGTAAATGGAAACATTTTCATGTAGTTTTACTTTTTTTTGCACTAAAACAAAAAGAAACATTTGCAGTTGTCAGTATTTAGAAGTTATTAGGATCGTATTTGACTGGTCTGACCCACTTTAGATGTTATGGGTCTGTATGTGGAGCCTGAACTGAAATGATTTGGACACCTTTGATTGTTCATATCTTCTGTATAATTTTTCATTTCATAACTTCATCCCACACTGGATGGCCGGACCGGACCCTTTAGCGGGCTGGTTTCGGCCCCCGGGCCACATATTTGGCACCTGGGATCTAAAGACCAGCGTTGGGTCAACCTGGTAGCACATTCTCTCTTTTTTCTGCCTTTGTCTTTGTTGTTTTTGTTGTTTTTTTTTTTTAATTCCGTGCCTCTTCTTGTGGTTCTCGCCTCTTTCGTCTGTTGGTAGGGGGGCCGGGGCTGGGGCCGGGATGGAGGGTCCCTGAGAGACGAGTGGGCCCTCAGACAGCTCGGGTCTGGGCTATAGGGGGAGTCAAACAGAGCTATTGATGCAGGAGAATAGCCGGGCCCGGCCAGGAGGAGGGCCGAGTCCAGCCCACGCAGCGTGAGACGCGGCATCATGGGAAAGACAAGCAAAGGGGAGCCGAGGGCCGGACCGCCTCCCTCATACAGGCTGCACCGAGCTGCCCTCCCCAAAGACAAAGTGGCCCTCTGTGCACCCGCTCTGTCCTGCAAACACTCAACAATGATGGTTACTCTGTCAGGATGAGGTTTCATTTCGATATTAATCAGAGCTCGGCAGGGAAAGAAATGAGCCAGGATGGTTTCCTCTGGTGGAATTCAGGATCGAGTCAAGCTGCATTTATCAGTCACATCGGACTCAGCTGCTCCTGTCAACGTCCCACCAGTTTTTTTCCCCCTTTTCTTTGACTGATCGTCATAAAATCCACTGGCATGAGTTTGAGCGGTGACTTCAACCACGTTAACAGGCACATGCAGCTTATACTGTTGAAGTCTGAGGAATAACTGAGTACAAATACTTCATTACAGTACTCGAGTGTTTTGTTTTTTTTTTTTACTTCTCTGTACTTTAGGCTTGATACCTGGTTTTTAATGTATTTCATTACTTTTCAGTGCATTTGATTTTTTATTGTGTGATTACTTTTTAGCACACATTGTTGCAGTGTTAGGAAATAATACAAATACTTCATTACAGTACTCAAGTATATTTTTACTTCTCTGTACTTTAGACTTGATACCATGTTTTTAGTGCATTTGATTACTTTTTTTTAGCACATGGTTGCAATAAGTGAGTACAAATATTTCAATAGAGTACATTTTTGCTTCTTTGTACTTTACTTGAGTATATTTTTCCAACCACTTCTTATTTTACTTCATTCATTTAATCAGATATTAGTATTTTCAACTCTTTACATTTTAAAAATGGGCTTGATACCTTGTTTTTAGCACGTTTCATTACTTTAGCACATATTGTTGCAGTGCTAGGAAATAACTGAGTACAAATACTTCATTACAGTACTTGGGTATATTTTTACTTCTCTGTACTTTAGGCTTGATACCATGTTTTTAGTGCATTTGATTACTTTTTTAGCACATGGTTGCAATCTTAGGAAATAACTGAGTACAGATACTTCATTACAGAGTACATTGTCACTTTTCTGTACTTTACTTGAGTATATTTTTCTGCCCACTTCTTATTTTACTTCATGCATTTAAACATCTACTACAAGCTGCCATTTAATCACTAGATGTAATCTTTACTCCCCGCATTTTAAAAACAGGCTTGAGACCTTGTTTTTAAGGGATTTCATTACTTTTTATTGCATTAGATTTTTTTTGTGCATATTGTTGCAGTTTTAGGAAATAACAGAGTACAAATACTTAATTACAGTATTTGAGTGCATTTTTACTTCAGTACATTTTTTGCTCAGTTATTTTACTTATAAGTTACCGTTTAATCAGATATCGGCACTCTCTTTGCATTTTAAAAAACAGGCTTGATAGCTTGTTTTGAATGCATTTGATTACTTTTTTAGCATAGATTGTTGCAATCTTAGGAAATAAAAGAGTACAGATACTTCATTACAGTACATTTTCACTTTATCTGAGTACATTTTTCTGACCACTTCTTATTTTACTCCATGCATTTAAACGTCTACAAGTTACCATTTAATCAATATTGGTACTTTCTACTCTTTATATTTTAAAACAGGCTCGATACCTTGTTTTTGATGCATTTCATTCCTTTTTAGTTTCCTATACACGTCTGCATGAGTTTCCAACATCAAGATGGAATGAGTAACATGACAGATTGAACGAGGCTTTGGTTTATAGGTGACTGATATAAGAGAATAGACAATATGTCAAATGTAACTATTTAACTTGACGTCAGAGACCAAGAGAAACAGTGATATGGATGATGTGATGTTCAGGAGCTTTGCACAGAAACAGGCCGTAGAAATATACACTGACAATTAATGAAAATGCATCAAATATTTTACTATATATCTCCTGAAAAAGGTTGTGAATTGATGCGTTGGAGTAATCTAATCATTGTGGATTCATTATATATTGTTTATTTAACCAAGTGAAATCAGCTGAGATTAATGTAATTCCTTCTAAGTTTTGCACTAAATTGGTTCTTTGTGAACCTTAGTCCCGTTGGTATATTATTGCATTTAACTAGAAAAAGACATTTTAAAGTTGAAGGTTATTCTATAAAAAAAAAAAGAGAAAACTGAAGAAAGTCACCTTTTCAGTAAAATATATAATTAACTGAACATAAACCAAGCGTGTCCATCCACTATCATTGATCAAAATGTCTTAATTTATCTTTGTACTACAGGTGAGAAACACTAACATAAGGATATATACTGGTGAGATTAGGAAAAAACAGTTAGCTTTTACATATTTCAGTAGTTTTTGTAGTACTTTATATGTGTATTTAAACCATAAAGACCCAGCGCTACTTTTATGTCAGTTACCAAGTGAAATTTTTACTATATCCAACCTTTGTTATGTGATTTATGACCAATTATATATGATATTATCCTCTGTATTTTGCATTTTATCAGTATAAATCAAGTATTTTCCTGTATTTAATTCACTGATCATGTAGATGTTCATAAGAGCTCAGATTAAAGTTGAGGGTTATTATGTCAAAAACTGAAAAAACAGAGGAAAAAGTCACTTTCTAGTAAAATATGTCAATAACTGAACATAAACCAAGTGTATCCATTCACTGTCATTGATCAAAATGTCTTGTAATTTATCGTTGGGCTTTTTCCTTCTCACCTGTATCCTTATCTGTTGTACGTATTTCTCATCTTAGACACATTAGTCATTCAGATAAAAGTATATACAGAATGAAATGTTGTTGCATTAAACTCACTCCAGTATAAACAGAATAAAAATGAGTATAGACGGTAAAACGCAAAATATAAAATATATGAAATATGTAAAATATGAACATGCACACAGTGGAGTACAGGCCGAGCAAAGGACAAAGAACAGTGTAAAATGTAATAGAATGCAGTAAAATGTAATAAAATATGGGTTAAATGTATTTTCCTACATGTAATTTTCTGATAATGTTGATGTTCATAAAAGCTCAGATTGAAGATGAGGTTTATTCCATCAAAAAAAGAGAAAACTGAAAAAAAAACCCAACATTTTCAGTCAAATCTATCATTAAACTAAACATAAACCCTGTGTTTCCATCCACTGTCATCAATCTGACTCCGTGGGTTTTACCGGTGGATCAACGTTGTAGAGGATGATGGCGTTTCCACGGTAACCACGGAGCCTCTGAACGTCCAAATGGGTCATATGTGATGACCGTGAAAAGACGACGGACTGCATTTTACACCAATTACCGACAGGTTTTACCGTTTGAGAAGTTATGAAACATTGTAGATCAGTGGGTGGTTTTGGGTGGCAGTGGCTGTTTGGCTCTTTATGGGTTAAAACACACATGCCGACCACAGAAACACAGTCTGCATGTGTCGAAAATGACGACTACAGAGACCGAGACGCAACAAAAGCAGGAGCGCAGGACCGGCGTTTATGATCAATAATGTAATGATTGTTCTCTCCACCTTTCTCTCCTTGCATGAGTGCCCACAAACCCATTATACCTCCACACCCCCGGGGCTGAGCGCCGTCCCCCAGTAGAGGGCACTTGAGTCACACCTCCTCCTCTGCTAAATGTATGGCATCATATACATCCAGCACAGACCAGCGCCACCACCACACCCAAAACCACCGGCACATCAAGCAGAAGGGCTGAGGCTGGAGGATGGAACCGTCTGGAAACACAGGCTCTCATTTCGGGGACATGAAATCAATTAGAAACACAAAGAGAAACACAGACATTTTGTTTTAATTAAAAATGCATCGCTCTCCTATAAATGCCAGCTCCTGTGTCAAAACCCCTAACTCTTTTTCTGTGTACACAACATGGATCACAGCTGTGTTCATTAAAATTAAACACAAATTAATCATTTAAAATCATACTATAGGCTCGTGCTTTTTTCTATAAATATTCCAACAGAGATTTCATTATATACATGTGTCTCAGAGAGTATAATAATGAAATTCTGGAGGCAACTTTCAGACTTTAAAAAAAAAAGAAAAAAGGGGGGGGGTTGTTGAGGCTGTCTACAGACAATAATTACAAAGCAGGACATGGAAAAAATGGTTATTCAAAGAAAATGAGAGCAAAGTAAATATTGTTTTTAAAGAACCATGAAGGAGTAGGCGCTGGATGTGGCCGGAGGATTAAATGTTCTTGGGTCTTTGTGGCACTTTTGGGGAGTTTATTTTGGAGGGAGTATCCTAATTTAGAACATCCAACCTTATACTGTACAGCTGGACAGACGCTTTAACTGGTAAAACAGGCATTTACGGTTAAAAAGATCGTGGTTTCTGGGCACATATAATAATATGAAGGGTGATGTATTTTTACGTCGAGGGTCATTGTGTAACAGGATAAAGATTAAATGTTCCACAAAACATGTTCATAACCCCCCCTCAGTACAACAATGGACTGAAAGAATGAGACATAATGGTAGATCAGGAGCTTTCCTTCCAAATTTGGTTCGTAAATGAGGGTGAAGATAAGCGTCTACAACCGAAATAAATCCTGCTTCTCACTCAGAGCTCGTAAATACCTGGTAACAGCTATTTTTCTACCGATAAAACGTTTAATGTTTTGTATACGAATGCCTCAGCCAAACGTTTGCAGTCGTTAAATACCGTCTACCGTTGTGCGCTACGCTTTTTCACTGGTCGTAATCGTCTCGCTCGTCACTGTGAACTCTGTGCTAAAGCTGAGTGACCGTCTTTGCGTTCGCGAAGGTTGACCCATTGGTTAAAGGTGGAGTAGGAGACGTTTTCCTGGAGCATTTTTTACTATATTGCTTAAAATCCCCTTCACACCCCGATTACAACCAATTAATTAAATGGTCTAACGCAAAAATGAAACAAAATGTCACCTGTGGAACGGACAGGACTGAAAAAACACCATCCAATCATTTTGAGCGCCCACTCGAAATGATTGAACGGTGATATGTCTATCAAGCTCAAACGCCATTCGCCCCTCCCCCCCTCTGCGCGCATTCATCGTTCGTTCTCAGAGGCTTGGAGCACCGGTACAGGAAACGAAGCCAGAGCCAGAGCTTGGCTAGTTATATTAGCTATTTTAGGATGTAAAGTTCACAGGAAATGTAACGTTAGCCAGATGGGCATGAACTGGGGCTGTTCTGGAAGAGCGGGGGTGTTGGAGGAGACTGGATGAGGTATCGAGTCGGAGCCCGAGCCGGTGTTGTGCCAAGGGACGTATCCCCGCTGAGAATGGTTTCCCCTGGCTGTAGGGGCCTGATTTTGACTCTTATCTCATAATTTCAACTTTTTACCTTATAATTGAGATAAAAAGTCATGACTCATAATTATGACTTTTTATCTCAATTCTGACTTTGTACCTCATAATTATGTCGTTTGATCTCAATTTCAACTTTTTTTGTCAAAATTATGACTTACCATGGGCATTTTTTCCTCATAATTATGATTGAAGAAAAAAAAAAAAAAATCAAAATTATGCTCCTGCAGCCAGGGGAAACCATTCTCAGCGGGGATACATACTTTGGCACAACACCGGAACCGGGGCCAGTGTCGGAGCTGGAGCGAATTGTTGCTGTGCAGCGCTCGTGAACCCTCAGGAACTAACATTGCAGGTGCCAGTGTTCTGGAGGCGTGGCTTCGGGGGGATGTTTGAACAAGTTACAATTTTAAAATGCACAATTCAAAAGTCCAAACCTCTTTCTTCAAACCATTTTTCTAAGATCTCGTACCCCACCTTTAAGCTTAACCTACAAATGGAGACTGCCTCCACAAGAATCAGTGTCTTCGGTTTATGCACAAAAACAAAACACTATGCAGAGGCAATAAACCGGTCACATATGTTTTTTGTTAACGTTTTTTTTTTTGTTTAGTGTCTTTTCTTCCCCTCTTTAGCTTTGACTTGTGCAATTCAGTTTCTTCCTTTCCTACTTAGAAATTAACATTATTAAATGACCATTGCTGTCAAGGAGTGTTTATGATTGTATGTGATCAGTCTTTGACCTTGATGATCAATAAAATTTGTAAAAGAAAAAAAAAAAATCTTGGTCTTTAAAATCTTTCGTGGATTAGCCCCTGCCCTGTTACAGGAATTTGTACAAATAACCCAAAACAGATCGACCAGGGCTAATTTCAGAGGCGACAGTATAATTCCATCTAGAATTAGCCCTTTGAACAGACTGTTTTTCAAACCTGGAAAAACACCACCGACCGTTATCGGAGACCTGCCCACCCTCAGCTCGTTCAAACATCTACGATCATGGTTAATGGACGATCAGACCTGCCTCCACAATCTGATATCCAGTCATCTGACATGTTTGTGTGTGTGCGCGCGTGGACAATGACGCATAACATCCTGGGACGCAGCAGCGCATTTTTATCTTCTGCAGGGGACAAACATTTCACAGTTACTTTAAAAATGCTGTCCACTGGAAAGCACGTATTCCATTAAAGAGATAAATTCAAATAACTTTCAGACTATTTCTATGAGCGTTTTATAAAAGGGTTAATATGCACTGTCCCTTTAAAAAAAACAAAACAAAACAAAACTCTGGACTCCAACGTACGGCTGTAGTATTTATGGAACTGATGCTTTTGTGTTCCTACGTCGTGCAAATCTCTCAAAAATAGACAGGAACTGTTTGCGAAGTGGTCGGTGGTGGAGGCTGCCTGCTGTATGAAGCCTCCTGACAGGCTGACGTCTCACTCCGGTCCCGTTTCGGTGGGAACGTCTTCATTTCAAGGGGAGCAGAAAGCTGTTACCCAGCAGGCTCATTCACTGGGAGCTCAATGAGACAAGCACAACAATGGGTGTGATCAATGTGCACGGGGCCAACAAAGAACAGATAAGGAGTTTCTCAAGGATCAACAAGCCCGCTTTAGCATCTATATTGCCCTGAGGAACCTCTTTGAAAACACTGGCAGAATAATCTGATAGACCTGGAGATGGGATCAGCATTCAGCCAAGCCTTTCTCCTCCCATTCAGTTTCAGCAGTTGGGAGATTGTGGCCCTTCAATCTACCTTCAGCCAATCAGGAGGTGTTGGTTTCTGTCGGGGCTGCAGCACATGCCGCAGCAATATGATGCTTTATCAGCGCTCTGAACTGAATAGAAGTCATTTATTTTTTTAAAAGAAGAAGAAAAGCATGTTGAGTGAAACCCAAATATGTCATTGTTACACATATACTGTTTGGAAACAACACATTTTGTTAGATTTTTACACATTAATACCTGTTGATCCACTAATTCCATCAATCCATGTGAATAACTGGCATAAAATACAATTCTTCATCTTTTCATGGTCATCAGATATGACCCATTTGGACGTTAAGAGGCTCCGTAGTTACCGTGGAAACACCATCATCTTCTACAGCACTGATTCACCAGTAAAACCCGTGGAGTTGGATCAATGACAGTGGATGGAGACACTTGTTTTTAACATTTAGTTATTATGCATCTGCTGAAAAGGTCACTTTTTCTTCAGTTTTCTCCGTTTTGATCTAGTAATCTTTGAGTTTACATGAGCATTTAAATTAAGTATAGGAAAATACATGATTTACAGTTAAAATGCCAACAAACAGAAGATAATATGCCAGGGTTATAATGTTCTCATCTCATGGATAAAAGCAATAATTCACGGAAAGACTTGATTAAAAAGATAATTCAGGATTTTCATGTCAGGATGACAATTAGGAAGTGATAAAAAAACAAAAGATAATAGTTAGTTTGTCCTAGGTTAAGAATGCTAAAATGAGGATTTGTCTTTCATTCTGTGTTGACTGCTTTTACCCAGTAGCAAACAATAGAAACAGTAACCACAGTTCTAGATAAAATAGTTTTATTCTATATTACTTTTTTGTTTACAACCTCTCACCTATTATGAAAATGCACTTGCAAAAGTTACGCTTAAATTCTCAGTCGTTTTTGTTTTTTTGTCAGTCTGTGGCGGATGTGCTGCGCAGCAATTGATTGTTCGTGCCCGTTTTCCGTGTGCGAGAGAAGCGGGTAGCTAACTGAAAATGTACAGTAGATGAAGGCTAACGTGTTGTGTTCGTGTATTTTTTTCCCCCCACTTTTCTTTTATCATTTTTCCCCACCATCGGGGCATAACAAATACAGTAGTAAGTGGTGATGAGTCACTTAAAGGTTAAATAGAGAAAAATTCACTTGGGAACTGACACAAAATTAGCACTGGGTCTTTATGGGTTAAGTTCATGGTAAAATGTCTGATGTAAAAACAGAAAAACCCTTTAATGATGTGATCAGTTTATAAATATTCACGCCAACCCCGTGTTCTTTTCCTAACCCTAACGACAGCATCTAAAACTTGTAACATCCGTTCAAAAGTCCTGTTTTTTGTAGATCCATCACCATAACAACCAAGTATAATGGCATTACGCATATCCGTGGTTTCCATAAAATGTAAAATAGCATAATTATTCATAGTTTTGTTCATATGCAAAATAAAAAAAAAAATCCCAAGGCGTTGAAATTAAGTAATTTTATATTCAAATGTAATCAGCGGCATGACAAAAGTAATAACTTTGGCACCATTTCAGACCGGCAGAGTTAAATCTTCCATGAGACACGACGGCCAGGACTGACTGGTGTTTGGGGAGATGCCTCAATTAAGTGGAGACTCTGAAGTACATATCTTAATTAATCAAAATGTGCTCGCAGGGGACACGTGCAGAAAAGGAAGTGGAATCTAATTGTTATTTCCAAACGCACATTTATCTTTGCGGAACAAACGTCCCTTAAAGTCAACTCTTACTGAATCTGAAATGAGCAGGAAAGCGTACGATAGACTAATAAAGTTGAGGAATTTGTAACTTTGCCACAGATCCAAGAGCACACTGACAGTTTACGTCGCACAGTAGCACACTGACGATGCCAAATGGATCAGATTTGGCCCAGTATTTACTGTTTTCATGCCAGTGGGTGTCAATCTGTCCCTAAAGGAGGATGCCAGCTTTTTTCCCCCAACTTTGGGACTTAGGTTTTTATTCGTTTATATTTTAGGTGAACTTATTTAAGCCTTTAAAAGTAAGTGAATATAGAAATTCTACTCTCTAATATTAAAAAAAAAAAAGAGATAAAACCATTAAAACATGTTTTTAAACATATTAAAAATAGGTAAAATGTTTAGAATAAAGAGCTGAAGTTCTGCCAAAGATGCCTGTGTATTCCACAGAGATATGAACTGAATTCAACATGGTGTCACGAATTGTGTTTATATACACACACACGCCATACCCGCCACTTTTAATTAGCATATTAGAAGCTTTTTTTAAGTTTATTGTAAGTGTACGTTCATGCCGAGTCAAATAAACAATTAATACGATTAGTGTTAGGGGTCATGGATATGTAAACCAGAGATCTTGGCGTACATTGACACGTGATCAAATGGTGTTGAATAATAAGCGAAAGGATGAAAACGTGTACGAATAGCATGCAAAATGTCATAAGAACTGGCCTGACATATGAGATCAGTCTGCTGAAATCATCATCATCATGAGATTTTTGTGACCACTAAAGGGAGTAGTGAGTCACTCTGCCGGGCTACAATGGTGAGGAAAACAAACACAACTGGGCCTTTGACCAAAGCATCAGAAAGAGACCAGATGGGATGAGAACCATCAAGAAACAACTTTTACAATCCAAGAAAATAATAAAAATGCTGGACTCCAACGTGAAGAAGAAACGCTGCCATTTCATCATCAAACTCCATTCTTTTCGTTTACAGCTGAGTTTGATTCTGAGGCTTATGAAGGTAGAAAGTATTATGGGATGTTAATCTCTTTGCTAAGTTGCTGTTTGTTGATCCACGGTTCAGACTAAACCGTGACAGTTCTGACCTTGTTTGTCGGATTCAAACAGATCTTTAGTTCAGCTACTGACGACACAAACCGAACAGAAAACAGCTGATTCGTGGTTTTACTGCGGCTGCTTTCAGCCTAAAGACAGCGCTATAATGTAAACTATCAGCTGATGCAGCACATGAAGATTATAAGAATGTTATTTTCTGTCAAAATATGTGTTTCCGTTTAAAGAAGAAAACTTGATACCAGATGTGTGGAAACCACCTTTACTCATTTAGGGTTGATTTGTTGGTGGTTTTGGTACCAGACTTCCCCCTGCTGTTATTACATTTAAACCCTTTTGTGCCGATTTTCCCGTTTGATATTTTACTTTATTTTCAGATCCGCAGACCTACTAAAGTAACAGGTTCCATATTACTGGTCGCTTATTTCCACGACAGAAGGAATGATGGATGAACAGCGAGTTTCATTCTGCAGGATCACAGCTTCAGTTTCATCTTCAACAGATGTCGTATCAGCGCCGATGTTCACAACAGCTGTATTTGTGCACTGGTGGTTCATCATCAGACGGTTAAAACTGCCAGTTTCATGTTAATACAGTAATGTTTGGAACAGAGACATGCTGTGTGTTAAAGAAGTAATAATCATTTCAACTGAATTCACAAAAATCAGTTGAAGACAATGAATGATTCCACTCACTGGAGTTATGTGAATATTCATACCTGATTTAAATGGGTGCAACATTCATGTATTTTGTGTTAATACTGAGCTGGTACGAGTGTAGTATTTTGTTGAAAATATGACGCAGGTTTTGATCTGAACCAAACTACTTTACGTTTCAGATTCCTCTAGTTTGTCAAAGCCGGTGGAGCTTTTTCCCTGCAGGCGTTCATATGTACTGTGGTGTTTGCATATTTGTAGCTGTGGACCATCGACAGTTAACCAATAAAAACCCAAACGTCCACTGGCAACCACAATTATTTACGGATATAAACAGTTAAGTCGCTGTTGATCCACTAATCCTATCAATGCATGTAAATAATTGGGGTAAAATACAGTTCTTCATCTTTTCATGGTCGTCGGATATGACCCATTTGGACGTTCAGAGGTTCCGTAGTTACCATGGAAACCCCGTCATCTTCTACAACATTGATTCACCAGTAAAACCCATGGAGTTGGATCGGTGACAGTGGATGGACACACTGGGTTTATGTTCAGTTAATGGGAGATTTTGCAGAAAAAGTGTCTTTTTCTTGGGTTTTCTGTGTTTTTTTTGTATAATGTCCTTCAAGTTTGATCAGTGTTTCTCAAACTCTTGTTTAAGCACGCGTTTTAAATCCAAACTGACTCAGGGCTGCTACAAACCGATTGCACTTAAGGTATTTATGGACACACTAGGTTTATGTCCAGTTAATGATAGATTCTTTTTTCTTTAAATCACTTTTTCTTCCGTTTTTAATACAATAACTCAACTTTAATTTGAGTTTTTAAAAACATCTGTATGATCGGTGAATTAAATTTAGGAAAATACCTGATGTTCACTCAAGAAGATACAGAGGATAATATTAGAATAAATCTTGATAAATCACTTGAGAAAGGTTAAAAACAGAGGAAAACTGCCACCAAAGTAACACTGGGTCTTCTCCACTCGACCAAACGTGAAATCTTTGTGATATTTACCCACAAAACCAAAGTCTGAATAGAAGTCAAATGAATTGAGGGAATGCAAAGCTGTTTTTTCTTTCCAGGGTGATGCAGGGGGATCAAACTGGAGCTGTGGCCTCCTCAGAGGGCACAACCAACCTGAGCAGTGAGCTTCAGCCTCCTTATATCCACACCCACTCAGGACTAGGACCCACAGCTGTGGTGGAAACACAGGTGCATCCACTCACACCTGATCACACCTGAAGGCAGGATCTGTCTGGAACCCAGATGCGGCATTTGGGTTTGTATTATTCACTGAATTAAAGGGGTCATATTTTGCTGAACCCACTTTTAATAGTCTTTGGTTCATTTATTTGTGTTTTTCCATAGTAGTAGTAGTCCGTACTGAAAATATGTCCAGACTTCGAGCCGATTACCTAAAATGTTCAGTTGTTGGTTCTATTAACAAACATAAGAGGTTGAATGGGACAGAAAGCACAGTCAACAACCTGGAGGGGGCGGGGTCATGTGCATTTAAAGGGCCAGCGCTCCAAAGCACCTTTCTGGTGTCATTACTCAGAAACAGGGTTGAAGATGGAGCTGTGGAGTTGAATGAATGAAGAATTCAGAGCCAAGCAGAGCATTTACAGTTTATGGAGACCACATGTTTGAAAATGAAGAATTCCATTTAAAAAAGCTAAATATCACGCCTTTAATACATGTCACTGGCTCCTGATTGGTCCACACGTAGAGTAGGTATCGGTGCTGACCTCCATCTACTGCAGATCATACACTGATTTACACACCTGGATTTAATGTTTCAGGTGCAGATTCATTCCACAAACATAAAGTAAACGTGGCTAAAATGGGGTGTGACGCCACCGTTTTCCAATCTCCACATTTTCCTGGAATACATACACACACACACACACACACACACACACAAACCGGAGTTTAGAAAAATCTCAGTTTTCGTGACTTAAAACACCATTTACGTGTGAACAAAAGGCCCAAACGTGGAGAAAACCGTCCCTGTGAAATGGCGTCTTGCATCAGTTGCCCTTGTCCACACTAATGAGGCTGTGTTGCCAGTGACCCAGCGTGAACCTGCCCACACCCTGAACCCCGTCCACCTAAATGGGAGGCAGCCATCACTAATGACACAGATGACACCTGGGTGTTTTCGGCCTAAATGGAAAAAAAAAGGTCTGTAACTCACTGAATCTGTTTCCATCGCATTCAGTTTTTTAAGGCCCAGGTTGTAAACGCAAACAAACAGATGGGTTGAAAAATATAGTGTAATAAAGAAGATCACAGCACGTTAACCCATAAAGACCCAGTGCTACTTTTGTGGCAGTTCCCGAATGAGTTTTCCTCTCAGTTTAACCTTTCCTTCGTGATTTGTTGCATTTATTATAATATTATCCTCTGTATTTTGCATTTTTCACTGTAAATCATGTATTTTCTTATATTTAGTTTCCTATATTTGATTTAGATAGTCATGAAAACAAAGAGTTAATTCAAAACTTACAACAAAACGGAGGAAAAAGTCACTTTTTCATCAAATCTATCATTAACTGAACATAAAACAAGCGTGTCCAGCCACTGTCATCGATCCAACTCCATGGGTTTTACTGGTGAGTCAATGTTGTGGAAGATGATGGTGTTTCCACGGTAACTGCGGAGCCTCTTATCGTCCAAATGGGTCATATCTGATGTCCGTGAAAAGACGAATAACTGTATTTACACCAGTTATTTACTAGGATTAGTGGATCAACAGTTCTTAAACATTTTACATCCGTAGATGGTTTTGGTGGATGGGGATGTTTGGGTCGTTATGGGTTAATCATGATATGGTTCCTTTGCACCATAGAATAAATGTTTAAACTTGCGATTCTTTCATATGATTACACAAAAATCTGACTGTGTAGGTTTTTAGCTTAAGGAGCACTTCATGTTTCATATTTGTGACCATAAATTTAACAGCATTCCTCTGAATAAGACATCATTCAATCGGATCCACAGGAATGCTACGTAACACCTCTTTGCCCTGGGGCTCGAGCGCCTGCCGTTCCCACAGGGACAGGCTTGAAGCGGCAGAGCTGGATGCCCTTTGGCGGTCTCTGAAGCGCCACAGCCAAATCCCCTCCTGCACACAAAAAAAAGTAAAAAAAAAAAACCTGAACAGGAAAGTTGACTTCATGTTTCACGTTTTAAGACAATCTGGGTCAAACAGTGAGTCGTAACAGTTGAATTTAAAATCTAAAGCCACGATATTGAAATAATTTTACTTAAAGACACTGAAATATATCACTCAGCCTCTGATTTAGGGACAAATTACATGAGATGGGTATAAAAGTATATACGTAAAAGTTTGTTAAAGGCTTTGAGTATTGGAAGCGACATCTGAAAAAAAGCATCAGGTGTCGACCAGCAGCCACAATGGAAAAGCTAACGTTCATGTGTTCTTTTGCAGGAAGCTCCAGGAATGAGTCTGGATTCGTCTCCGTATCAAAGTTGACGACGTTTATTTTGATCGCAAAATAAGGTACGTACTCAGCGCTGAGGACTCAAAGAACCAGGAGCCCCGAACAATAGATGAATGGTACATGTGGGCGGGCTCATCCGTACAAATGGGTTGGTCTTAACTTTATCGAAGTAGATCAAACAGAGGTGGGGCCTTAAGTTTAAGTAAACTTACACCAACGATAAGTTTACGTCTTATCACCTATGTCTGACAGTACTATGTGTGAATGTGTGTGTGTGTGTTTAGACATGCATCTAAAGGAAGAACAGAAGATAATTAACTCCTGCGCATGTTTTCTGTCTTAACGTACTGACTAATACGACAATTCATCCCAATACTTTTAATATCTGAATTCAAATTATATTTCACTAAACCCAAATTCAGGTTTTATTTGGACCGAAAGAACGAACGTTTTGGTAAAATACCTGGTTACACGTGTTAAGGTAAGATAGAAACCCTGAAAGACCCACAACTATTTTAAATATATATGTGAATAAAATGAATGAATGAATCACGACTTCCGCATGATTTTTTTTTTTTTAAACTTTCGCAAGGAATTTATCACCATTTGTTATAATATTATCTTCTGCATTTTGCATCTTTCAGTGAAAATCAGCTGTTTTCCTACATTTGATTCGATGATCACGTAGATGTTCATAAAAGCTCTTTTTCCACAGAATCTGTCATTAACTGAATATAAAACAAGCGTGTCCATCCACTGTCATTGATCCAGCTCAATGGGTTTTACTGGTGAATCGATGTTGTAGAAGATGACGGTGTTTCCATGGTAACTATGGAGCCTCTGAACGTCCAAATGGGTCATATCTGATGGCCATGAAAAGACGAAAAACTGTATTTACATAATTTTTTTTACATGTGTTTATAGGATTAGCGGATCAACAGGTATTGAAGTTTATATCAGTAGATGGTTTAGGGCTTTTATGGATGTTTGGATCTTTATGGGTTAAATCCTTTTGTGCTGTTTTTTTTTGCAGCCTCTGCTCATGAATGTCAGAGAAAAAAAAAAAAACAATCATGTGTATGTACCTGCTAAACGTTGATAATGTGAACACTGTAGCCAAGGTGCAATTTGTTAAAAAACCAGAGGGGGCAATTTTTTTTTTTTTTTTTTTTTTGTTAGAGCGGGGGTTGGCAGTTATATACATGGGGGTGTGATCCATAGCTAACGTAACCAATGCTGGCGTGAAACGAAAGTGAAACAACATACTTTCAACGTCCAACTCCCACTCCTCTGTTATACACCGGATCTTATACAAAATTTTCACAACTTCTAACCTGTATCCACTGGACACACAAATGTTGGGCCCCATGAATTTGTCACATCCCCCCCTCTCTTCTTTTGGTGCCCCAGTGCATGGGGACGTTCACGAATTCTGAGACTGCCGACAGTTAGGTTCAGGTGAACGTTAATGCCGGCGATGTAGGACATAGAAGTAAGA
>JAPQRP010013549.1:0-16354 GCA_037367295.1 Apogon hyalosoma
CATCTACAGCATTGATTCACCAGTAAAACCCATGGAGTTGGATCAGTGACAGTGGATGGACACACTGGGTTTATGTTTGATATTATATCAATCAACTCTTAATCTGAGCTTTTATTAACGCTTTAAAACCTGACGTGTCATCGCTGACACGCCCTGTGCATGTGCAGTTTGGATGGCTGTAACTCTTTCACTGTCATTGCAACTGGAAAAATCCCAACAGTTACTGAAACCTGAGACGCTGTGCTTTAAAGGTTTTATTGGGTCATTGCTGTATTTTCACTCATGCATGTACTAGAAGGTGGAAAAGAAGCTGTTTCAGCAGAATTATAACATGCAGTAAATTTTAAATGACTGTTAGATTTTGAACGATCTGTGGGAAAAAAAGTGCTCTGGAAAAATGGGCAAATGGACTCACTCACAGCATATTTTCGAACCTTTTAGTCAAAACAAGAAAAAAAAAATGCCCAGGTGGACCATTTTAGGCTTAGGGTTTAGAGGGTTAACATCTACATGATCATCAAATTAAACAGGAAAATAGCTGCAAAATACAATGATAATACAGAGATAAATGGTGATGAATCACTTAAGAAAGGTTAAATAGAGAAAAATGTCATTCGCCCCTGGGTCTTTATGGGTTAATGAATGACAGGTTCAGTCAGACTTTCCTTCAACCTCACACTGATCGCTGAGGCTGTGCAGGAGTCATTTATAGCAGCAGGTAAAGAGCTGGAGCTCAGAGAGGATTCAGCAAACACAACACCGAGGCTGCTCTTAAACAACCGTAATGAACAAAGACAGATTAGCTCAGCGGGCGGCTGCCTTCAGAGGTGCAGCGACACTTTCTTTAACTTGCATCAGAGCAGAAGAAGAAGGTCTTATAATGGAAAAAAAAAACTCAACTTTATGCCAAGAAAAAGCTTTAGCTGTTCTATACACATCAACCACCAATTACATTCTTGAATTTTCTATGAGATTCTGTCATGTTCAGTGATTTAAAAACTCAGCAGGAACATTTTGGTAAAAAGTGACAGTAAGACCACATTAGCTGCTGGGTCTCATCACTCATTAGTTCTGGAAAACACAGCAGAGAGTAGATGAACTGGAGCACAGACTCAAACTTAATGACTGTTTCCAGGAAATGGAGACGATTTTAGTGTTTGACAGTCGCAGAGGGACTCGAACGTAATGACTGAATCAGTCCAGTACACGATGCACTCATAGTCTGTCCACTCTAATGGAGATTATTTTTCTAAACAGATATTTATTACCTATATTTTTAAAGAAATTCTGTCCATACGACCTTCATGTTCTTAAACGTCTCTGTCCACACGACAATGTAAAAAGAATCCAAACGTGTCCAAAGTCTCAGACTAACCATAGATCGTGTTGTTGAACCTGCGGACAACTTGGATTATACTGCCCATCGCTGTTGTCGGTGAAAATTTGAGTAAATCAGTAAGTTAACCCTTTAGGTGCCAGAGTCAAAAAAAATATTCAATTTTGATTTTAAGATTTCAAAGAGCTGTGTCCTATAAGCGGTTGGAGATAAAATCACACTGAAAATGACAAACATTGGGATTGACCTAAAGTTTATGATGAGATACTCATCCAATTTGTATATTGTGATGTCACGGGGTGGCGGCCATATTGGATTATGTAACTTTTCGTAAAATTGAACTTTGAACATATTTACATGGAAGTTTTCTTTGTGTTTATTTATTTTTTTTATCTTATCCTTAAAATAACTTAACAAGCATTAGTAGAAAGTAAAATGCAGTAAGTTTTAGTATCTTTTTTATCTAAACAGCAGAGTAAACACATCTGTCCTTTTCTATCCAAACTAAAACTAAATAAACTTTACTTTCTTACTAAACCAGCTCAGGTCCACACCTTTAAACTGGATTTTCTTCTTCACTTTGAATAAAAACATGTCCTGAAATGGTGTTTGGATTGAAGGGGCACATGTCTGCCATCTATTGGTGGGAGGTGGGAACAAGATTTGATAACTATCTGGAGCTATTATGGTCTGTTCCAGTTAGTTATGTTGATTGTTGCAATATTGCAACATTGGCGCTTAAAGGGTTAATCTAGTATCACAGCATGGCCACGGTAACCTATTCAGTAAATCTGTTCCATTTCTGCTCTGCACATTTACCTCCACTAATGCATCAGTGATGATTCCAGCGGTCAGTGTCAGTCGTAAAAATTAAAACTGTTAAAAACATCTCAGTGAGAACGACTCGTCCTGACTCTAACGACTGGAATCATCACAGATCGTACACTGCGCGACTTTATCTGCAGAACCGAGACCGACTGGAATCGATCAGTCATCAAATCCAAAGTACATCTATAAAAATAACGGCGGTCGTTAAATGTGTCCCTGAGCTCTATGTACAGACATAAGGCCTGGAACTGCCTTTAACCAACACCTCCATCTTTACATCCCTCTGCTGTTGTCGTCGACTACAACGTTTAATGTGAAGTCAAAGTCACTCATTTCTTAATTTGGACTCGATTCAAGTCACACGACACTAATAATTTCGATTTCAGTGACAAAATGGGAACCTGATGTTAGATAAGCGTTACTGCATTTCCTCAGATCAGAAAGACTCCACATGTGAAACTCTGCGGCACATTGTGATTAGAGATGGAATATTTAGTGATTAATTGGAAAAATCTGTAACGATTCTTGATAATGAGCAACTGCTGGAATTAACTTTTTGATTGTCTTTATCAAATTAGCAATTTTAACCAGAGGCACCAAAATAAAATGATCTAATTAGTCGAATCACTGAACCTGGGCTCACATTAACCCTTAAAGGTATCGTGTGTAGGATTTTTATTTATCTATTTATTTATTTTCTTTATAAAGTTTATTTGATAGGGACAATGCAAATTACATAGTAGAACTTCTACCTGTTACAAACAAGCTGAAGTAACTGATGATATAGTTTTCTTTCCAACACTCAATCTAATTATTGATTATAACTGAATAGAATAATGCTCAATCAGTCAAAAAAAACAATTTGTTCGATTACATTTAACCTAAAAAAACCTGTTTGAATACACATAACGCTGGGCGCCGCCTTTATCGACACTATTCTTTCCCCTACGTGAGCCCACAGAGGACAAAAATCGAAGTAGCCGCCTGCAGAATGGGGCGGGTTTCTCCATATCGTACATCTTTTCACCTTCAGTTCCTGAATGTTTTTATTTTTCTACACTTATCTTGTCGCTCGATGGAAGTGATGACGGAGAAGTTGAGGTACTCGCCATTTTGGCAGGTTGTGGAAACAAAGTATTCGAAAATCGGAAAGAAACAGCCAGGACCTTTTGTCCCGAAGCACCAGCCGTTAGGCCGGCGCAACACCGGAACAGAGAAACTACGCTGTCTTTGCACTGATTCAGGTATTTTCTGCCATCTAGGGTAGTGGAGTTACACACTGTACCTTTAAAGACTCATTTTTGTGCTGACACCCTGATGAATTTTTGTCTGCATTTAACCTTTCCTTCATGATTTATCATCATTTCACATAGTATTTTCCTTTTTTTCTAGTTTTTTTTTTTTTTTTTTTTCCCCCCTTTTTTTTTGGGGCGGCTGTGGCTCAGTTGGTAGAGCGGGTCGTCCAATGACTGAAGGGTCGGCGGTTCAAGTCCTGGCTCCGACTGTCTACATGTCGAAGTGTCCTTGGGCAAGACACTGAACCCTAAATTGCTCCCAGTGGGTCTGGCAGCACCTTGCATGGCAGCTGCCACCCACTGGTGTGTGAATGTCTGTGTGTGTGAATTGGTGAATGTGAGGCTCTGTAAAGCGCTTTGAGCACCATGAAGGTGGTAAAGCGCTATAGAAGTGCAGTCCATTTACCATTTTTATTTGTGGAATCCAGGTATTTTCCTATATTTAATTCACTGATCATGTAATGTTCCCAAAAGCTCAGAGTAAATTCAGAGGTTATTATATCAGAAACACAGAAAATGGAAGTAAAAGTGACATTTTCCGCAAAGTATATCATTAACAAACCATAAAACCAAGCATCTATAACCACTGCCGTTGATCCGACTCCATGGGTTTTACTGGTGAATCAGTGTTGTAGAAGATGATGGTGTTTCCACGGTAACTACAGAGCTTCTGAACGTCCAAATGGGTCATATCTGATGACCATGAAAAGATGAAGAACTGTATTTTACACCAATTATTGACATGGATTGATAGGATTAGATCAGAAGTTATTAAACAGTTTAGATCAGTAGATGGTTTTGGTCACCGGTGGTTGTTAAGGTACAAAAACTGGACAAACGTGTATAAATTGGGTTATTTCACTTATAATTATGTCATGTTCAATGATGAAGGAATGTGGAAATAAGACCTGAGTTGCCAACAGGTGGTTAAAGTCAAACTCAGCCTCCTAGATTAATGTAAAACTCTGAGATCGTCTTTGCTGATGATGTGTTTTTGGATGATTTTAGACCCACTTTGATGATGATGATGATGATGATGATGTAGCTGCACTTTGTCTAGTCGTGTCTCTGCTGCAGTGATTTAAGGACCGACACCGTCTGCTCACACTTTGGATCTAAACTGTAACTGGTTCGGATGTTTTTTCTAAACTCGTGTCTTCTCTGGAACTTGATGTTTGATGGTGACAGTCCTGTTTTTTTTGTATGTCATCTGTAATGGAACATTTTATTTTCCCTTTATTGCTTTCAAAGTAAAGACAACACCTGGATATAAAATGTTTCTTGTGTGTGCTGGAGTGTTATACTTTTGTCCCGAGGAAACCAGAGCGCAAGTCATTTAACTCCAATTAAATGATTCGAGTTAGTGTTTTACCTGCAGGAAATTCGATGGTAGCACATTTAGGAGATGTACATACAGAATTAAAACTAAACAACTGGTTCCAGGCACAAATGTTAATGTTTTTATCTCAAATCCTCATGAACAGGACATCTTACAGCTGTAGACATGATGTGTCCCAATATTTATGTCCATATAGTTTAGAAACATCAATATTTCCTTAAAGTTTAATGGGAGATTTTTCTTCCTCAGTGAGATGTGAAGAAAGTAGACGGTTAGATGTGGAAGAAAATTATTATTTACAGTCAGAGCATGAAAAATATTATAGAAATTTAGAGGGAGAACATTTAAAATCATAGTCATGGATAAAAATAAATAAATCAGTGTTGAGAGAAATGACGTAAAAACCATCTCTGAGGCATTTTGGAAACTAAACTAAACCAAACTAACCAATGCAATGATATTCATCCCATAATATTAAACTTTCTTGTTTTTATCCCAGACCCCTGTTAGAAAAGAAACACCTGGACTCAACGTGTCCACATACTTTTGTCCACAGAGTGTAATTCCAGTTCTTGGAGGAGCTCCAGAAGCGTCTGTCAGGAGCAGGTAAGATTTCTCAGAAAACTGCAGGAGATGTGCTGAATGTCAGAAACAGCTCCAGCCTCCACAAAGACAACAGAGACTTTCCAGAGGGGGGTTGAAGAGTTTATTCAGCTGAAGAGACAGAACATAAAGAGCACTGGGTGGGTAATTTCATATTGCTCCTCTGGGCCACGTTCTTCTGCTTTATTCTACATCACAAACGACAAAATGTTCTTATAAAGGGCGGCACTGTTGCCTCTGCACTTCTTCTCTTTTCTAAAAATATCCCACTTGTCCCTTTGCCTCATTACTAGTGATTTATTCTCAGACTCAAATGAATCTCCACATTCTCTACACCAGCTCCAACTTGTGTAGGAATTTGGGAGGAGATGGAGCGTGAGTTTGATATTGTACTAATGAAATTCACCCACAGCTATTATTGTCCAACCGCTCAATTTGTCTTGATAGACATTTTTTATCTTCTGCTGCTTTAAAATAGCACGAGACAAGAGCTGGTCAGAGTGCGTCACGATCTGAATGTAAACTACGTGGACAAAAGTATGTGGACACGTTGAATTCGGGGGGTTCTTTTCTAACATTTCGTCGCACATTTATTCATATGGTTGTGGAAAAAATTATTAGACCACCCATTCTTTTCTTCAATTTCTTGTTCATTTTCATGCCTGGTACAGCTAAAGGTCCATTTGTTTGGACAAATATAATGATAACAACAAAAATAGCTCATAGTAGTTTAATTTCAGAGCTGATATATCAAGAAAACCATGGAAAATGCATAGATATCAGCTCTGAAATTAAACTACTATGAGCTATTTTTGTTGGTATCATGATGCTTGTCCAAACAAATGCACCTTTAGTTTAGTTAAATCATCTATATAATCAACAGACTGAATACATTTTCACTTTTTTTTTTTTGATAAAGTTTTAGCGTCTAATTCGAGCTATGACTACGGTTTAAAAAGTACAATTGATAAAATCAGTTAGAACTTTTTTTCTACTTGTGGTATTTTAAAAAGGATAACAGTTCCATAAAATAGAGATCTTTAGATTAAAAAATGAGCTCACTGGATAAATGATGTGTGCAAATGTACTTTTTCATGTTGATGTTCACGTTTGCTTGATCAGACCCAGCTGTAAGATGTCCTGTTCGTGATGATTTGAGAATTAAAAAAAAACAAAAACATCAATATTTCCTTAAAGTATAATGGGAGATTGTTCTTCCTCAGTGAGATGTGAAGAAAGTAAATGGTTTGTTGAAACACGCGGCCCCTGGGATGAATTTGTAAAATGCAAAACTTACACTGAAGATATGAATCATTTTAGTTCCGGCTCCACATACAGACCAATTTCATTTCCAGTGGGTCGGATCAGTAAAATACTACCAGAGTGACCTATAAATACTCACAACTCCAAATTATTCTCCATGTAAATGTAAACGTAAATGTAAATTTTCATGTCAATTTACTGTATTTACGCTAAAACAAACTATCATTTCACAAAAACGCGAATAACCAGAACAAATATGAACATTTTAAATGTCTGAAGTGTAAGTTTACCAATATTCTGCCTGTTATTAAAGGTTTTGTGTATTTGTTGATCCGCTGTGATTGGTAAGTTGCAATTTAAATGTGTAAATGATAAACTGAGACAGAATACTGTTAAAATTCCACTTAGTTTTCCTAATAAATTTCAGTTTGTTCGTGTTATTCACATTGTTTTAAAGGATAGTTGGTAGATGGAAACGTTTTCATCGCATGATTTGACTTTTTTCGCTCTAAAACATGGAGGACAGTTCGGATTTGACATTATTTCTATATTTTTCTGTTATTATTTGACCGGTCCGGCCCACTGCAGATCACATTTGGCTGAATGTGGAACTGAACTAAAATACTTTGACAGCCCTGCTGCAGACAGGTCAGACGTCTTCTACTATCCCATTACCTGGGGCATTTGGTTCAGTCTTGGCTGGTGCTGAAACGCATTGGACGCTTCTAAATGCACTGATGTTTCCACCTTTTAAACATGCATCTGTTTTCATGTGTACATAGATAATAAATGAGCCTGTAGTTTTGGATGCGCTGCGGTTGTGGTCTTCAGTAGGTCTCCAGTAGATTAATATAGCGTGTTCTAATGGTGTCTGAAACGCTACATGTGTGCAGCAGCAGGTGCACTATCCGCCGTCACGCTGACTGACATTTCACGATTTGCACTCAGAGGCGGTGTGATGGCGCCCGACCCACCCGGAGGATTATTAACTCAGACACCAGGGAGGAGTCGCAGGGTGGGCTTCACACCGCAAATGTGTCCGTCAAAATAATTACCAACTAAACACGAACGCCGAGCCTCATCCTCCAACAGAGACAAAAGAAAGAAACGATCTGACCAGTCACTCAAATTATACTCATTCCATTTAGGTTCATCTACACCATGTGGACAAAAGTCTGTGGACACGTTGAATTCAGGTGTTTCTTTTCTAACAGGGGTCTGGGATAAAAACAATAACGACTGATGTCAGAATATAGTTTTATATTGGGGTAAATATCATTGCATTGGTTAGTTTGGTTTAAATTGTTGTCTTTGCTTCCAAAATGCTTCAGAAATATTTTTGACTGAATTTATCTCAGTATTGATTTTTTGTTTTTTATCCACGACTTTGATTTTAAATGTTCCACCCCTAAAGTTCTATAATATTTTTCATGTTCTGACTGTAAATAATAATTTTCTACCAAAAGTAACCATCTACTTTCTTCACATCTCACTGAGGAAGATTAAACCTTTAAACTTTAAGGAAATACCGATGTTTCTAATCTATATGGACATAAATATTGGGACACATCATCATCGACAGCTGTAAGATGTCCTGTTCATAAGGATTTGAGATAAAACATCAATATTTCCAATATTTAGAGGTATGTGTCCTGTTTGAGCTGTAAATGGAGGCCTTTACATTATTTTGATCACAAGTGAGGACTGAGTTGCCCTTTTTTCATCTACTCTATATGGACAAAAGTATGTGGACATGTTCAATTCAGGTGTTTCTTTTCTAACGGGTCTGGGATAAAAACAATAAGGACTAATGTCAGAATAGAGTTTTTTATTATCTGATTTTCATTGTGTAATTTTAGTTTTTTCACACTAAAATAAAAACAGTGCTTTGTTGTTGTCATTATTTTTAGGTTTTCATGTTGTAATTTTACTGGTCTGATCCGCTTTAGCTCATATTGGTCTGTAAGTGGAACCTGAACCAAAATGATTTTAAAATCCTTGACTGTTAATATCTTCAGTGGGATTTTTGCATTTCATAAATTCATCCTGTGGACCACATTGTTTCCCAGGCCAGAAAATTATCAGACACCTCACACCCCTGCCGTGGTCTTTTTTTAACAGCTGCCCTCCAGAAGAAGATTCTGCAGCATCCGATGCAGAACCACCAGGTTCTGCAATAGTTTTTTTCCTCAGGTCATCAGACTTTTAAATGTAGTCTGTAAAATACTATTATATGACTGACACGTTTAACCTATATTTTATTACATTTTATTACACTTTGCACTGTTCCACTGTGTACGTGTTCATATTTTACACATTTTATGTATTTTACATATTTGATATTGTACATTTTACCGTCTATATTCTCTTTTTATTCTGATATATTTACACTGGAGTGAGTTTAAATCAACAACATTTCACTCTGTATACTTATATATCTGAATGACAATAAAGTCTGCTGAAGTCTAAATCAGATTGGACCCTTTGGTGGACCGGTTTTGGTGTATGTTTGACACCCCTGATGTACGTAGAAACTGTGTGGTGTTGACGTAAAAACAGCAGAAAAGGCAGGTTTTACCTTTTGTGTTTTGCAACAACGTGAAATGAATAACAACAAGATAAAGTGGCTGCAAACGCTGATGTTGAAGGGACATTCATTTAGTCTTCACAGTCTTTACAATGCAAGAAATAAAGGTCCGCACACACAAACACACATCATTACCCTCCAAATAAATGTTTTACTCTTCATTTCCTCCTTTTAACCTTATTCCATTTTTAGCGTCAGTTGTTGAAATGGGTGCTGAGGTTAATATTCCAGACTCTTAAGGCTGAGAAGTTGGACACCGAAGAGAATTTCTAATGAATATTTATGTAAATGACTCAATTTCCCTCAAAACCAAATGACCAGACTTACACTTTCTCTCTGACTTGGCTGAGGTGCAGCGATCTTCACCAGAGTCATTATCAGGACTAAAAAGTTTAAAGTGGATTTAGCGAGTACGAGGTAATTAAAGGATTCCTCACAAATCCCTTCAGAAACACGCATGCAAAAAGGGAGGATTAATTACAAAATCAGAGGAAGGACGGATGAGAAAACAGGAAACGAAGAGAGAGATGAGGAAGAGGAGGATGACCGATGGAGATTCCAGATAAAGAGGACACAGGGAACATGGTTTGTCGATTGGAAAAGGACGGGAGACGAGAAAGGTGGACGGAAAAGAGATGGTGAAGCGAAAAGAAAAATAGTTCCAATGTCCCTGTACGTCAGCGTCATGTTCTATCAGAATCAGTACCAGTTGAATTTGTGAGGTTCTCAGGTTCTGTTCTATGTTCTGTCAGATCAATCTAACAAGTGGGCGGGACTTTCACCAGAGGAGAACTCACCTAATTCAGTCAAAGTCCATATATGACTTCTATCAGTGACCAGTAGGAACTAGACTGATATCTGGAACCATTTACATGTTCTAAACCATCAAATATGGACCATTAGAAGGAAAGGAACATTTTTAATATTTAAAAATTAATCAAAAATCAAAATTTCACAAAACTTTAAACAAACTTTGTGGACATTGTCCCAAGGAAGAAACATAAAAGATGTGAAATTAATCTGACCTGTAGTGTCGTCTGAGAAGATGTTTGAAGAAACTGCTAACGAAGACGACAGCGAAGACGATGAAGACGAAGGCGATGGAAAAGACGACAGTGACGAAGATGAAAATGATGAAGATGATGAAGACAACAATGATGAAGATGATGACAGCAAAGATGACAATGACAAAGACGATGACGATGATGAAGAAAAAAATGACAAAAATGACATTGATGATGACGAATATGAAAATGACGAAGACGATGAAGACAATGACGAAGACAAACGATGACGAAGATGAAAATGACAAAGACGACGATGAAGGTGAAGACAATGATGACAACAAAAACGATGACAAAGACGATGACGAAGACGACGATAAAGACGGTGATGAAGACAATGACGAAGATGATGACGAATATGAAAATGACGAAGACGATGAAGACAATGACTAAGACAAACAATGACAACGACAAATACGACGATGACGAAGATGAAAATGACAAAGACGATGATGAAGATGAAGACAATGATGACAACAAAAACGATGACAAAGACAATGACGAAGATGGCGATAAAGACGATGATGAAGACAATGATGAAGATGATGATGACGAAGACGACAATGATGACGATGACGACGAAGCCAAAAATGATAAAAACGATGTTGACGATGACAAAAATGAAAACGACGAAAATAAATGAAGACAACAATGATGAAAATGATGATAATGAAGACGACGATGACGAAGATGAACATGACAAAGACAATGACGAAGATGAAGACAGTGACAACGATGATGACAAAGATGATGACGAAGACAGTGATGAAGATGAAAACGATGATGACGAAGATGAGAATTTCGAAAATTACGTCGACGATGACGGAGATGAAAATGATGAAGACAATTATGACAAAAATGACAGTGATGAAGACGACGATGACAAAGACAATGATGAAGATGAAGACAATGACGACAACGATGACAATGAAAACAATGACAAAGATGATGACAAAGACAGTGATGAAGACGGTGACGAAGACGATGATGATGACGATGATGACAAAGCCAAAAATGACAAAAATGATGTTGACGATGACAAAGATGAAAATGACGATGATGAAGACGGTGATGAAGACGGTGATGAAAACGATGACGAAGATGAAGCCAACGCCGGACCCAGCGCCGTCACAGCAGCTCGTGTTCTTTCAACCTTTGAGCTAAAACGTCAGCAGATGAAACCGAACCAGTGCAAAGAGACGAAAAGGACAAGACGGAGAAACGAGGTGAAACCGATGACGAAGAAGATGATGACAAAGATGAAGATGAAAATGACAAAGACAATGACGAAGACGACGATGACGAAGATGAAGACAATGACAACAATGATGACAAAGATGATGACGAAGACGGTGATGGAGATGAAGACGATGGAAAAGACGACAATGACGAAGATGAAAATGATGAAGACGATGATGAAGATGATGACAGCAAAGGTGACAATGACGAAGACGACGATGAAGAAAAAAATGACAAAAATGACATCAATGACGACGAATATGAAAATGACGAAGATAATGAAGATGACGAAGATAAATGATGACGAATACGACGATGACGAAGATGATGACAAAGACAACAATGATGACACAGCCAAAAATGACAAAAATGATGTTGACGAAGACGGTGATGAAAACAGTGACGAAGACGATGACACCGCCGCCGCCGGACCCAGCGCCGTCACAGCAGCTCGTGTCCTTTCAAGCTTTGAGCTAAAACGTCAGCAGATGAAACCGAACCAGTGCAAAGAGACGAAAAGGACAAGACGGAGAAACGAGGTGAAACCTGCGTCGTCCTCTTCTGAACGTCCTCTCTTTTCTTGTATTTTCCTTTTCCTGTCTGGTCTGGTCTCCTCCTTCCTGACTTTTGCCGGTCGGCCCTGTCACTCCTAATACGACAGACGTCAAACAGAAACATGTTTTCGGTCTTTGCCTGCGGTCTGGTACAAGGAAAGGACATTTAGAGCGCAGGACGTGTCCGTGTAAACCCAAAGCCACGGAGCAGCGAAAACCCACTCAGCTGTTATTTACTCTGAAGCTTCTGTTCTTCCACAAACTCAGATCAACTACGTTTATTCAAGGTCCAGACTTAGTTCAGACACTGTGAAGGTTGAACCCGTAAAGACCCAGTGTTGCGTTTGTGGCAGCTCCAAAATATTTTTTTTTCTCTATTTTTAACTTTTCTTAAGTAATTCATCAGCTCTTATTATCACATTATCCTCCGTATTTTGTGTTTCTCCAGTGAATATCAGGTATTTTTTTTAAATATTTAATTCACGGATCATGTGGATCCATAAAAGCTCAGATTAAAGTTTACGGGTATTTTATCAAAAACAGAGAAAACTGAAGAAAAAGTGACTTTTTTCAGTAAAATTTCTCCTTAAATGAACTTAAACCCAGTGTGTCCATCCACTGTCATTGATTCAACTCCATTGGTTTTACTGGTGAATCAATGTTGTAGAAGATGACGGTGTTTCCACGGTAACTACACTGCCTCGATTTGGTAAATTTTTCATTTGTTTTGTTAATTTTATTTATTAGTTTACTTGTTTTTGTTCATTTTGTTACATATTGTGTTGATTTTTTCTACATTTTCTTGCCTCTTTTATAATATTTTCATCATTTTTTGTCTCTTTTGTGGCTTACTTTCTCCATGTTCCTTGTTATTTTGTCGATTCATTATTATTTTTGTTCATTTTATTGATTCCGTTGGCTGTGTTTGTTCATTTTATTCAATGTAAATAAAACCCAGTGTGTCCATCCACTGTCACTGATCCGACTCCATGGGTTTTACTGGTGAATGAATGTTGTAGAAGATGACGGTGTTTCCACGGTAACTACGGAGCCTCTGAACATAAAAAGTCACTTTTTCTTCAGTTTTCTCTTGTTTTTGATATAATAACCTTTCACTTTTTTGAACGGTGTTAAAATACACAAAAATACGTTCACTACGGAGCCTCTGAATGGACTAAATCTCACTAAGCTCAGTAAAAATAACTGTATCATCAAATATCCATGTGTCAGCGTGTCCTGGTCGGTCCAGTCAGGACGAACGCCTAATGGAGGAGGATTTATGTCAGAGCCGATCACACGTCTCTAATGACCAGTAACTATGTGGGTTTTCCTGCATCTGCCACCCATTTACACCAGCTTTGGATTATTGTGTCATTATATTTCACAGCTGTCAGGTGCTTCTCAGCTTTTTTTCCGTGGATGATTTTTACAGGAATGAGAGCAGATCATTAGTGATGTTTCCTCCGACTCCACCTGCTGTTTGGGTAATTCTCTGCTAATAAAGCAGTCCCATTCTCCCGTCACTGAAGAGCATAAACGGCTGTTAATAAGAGTAATAATGTCATTTTTATCCTGTGAATTATGTCGTTTTTAACCTCCTGAGGCCCGGCAGTGCATTTTTGTTTCACCGCATGACTTAACCCTTTCATGCATAGCTGTCACTACCGTGGACGCCCACTCTACAGCTGTTCTCTTGTATAGTCATGGGTTTTGTTGTTTTATTTCCATATCAGCCAACACACACGCACCATCGCATACACTGCAATTCATACAATTACTGTAACTTTGCTTTTCTTGATAAACCTGATCTGCACTAACGTGTTTGGGTGTAAATCAGTTGCTAGCTGTTATAAGACTGTAATTAACAGTTTTCTGGAACAAAAAGGTTTTATTTTTGCATATTATCGCCATGAAGTGAGCAATAACTAGTTCAATATGGGAGAAAACATCAGATTAGCTGCATGAGAACATTTTTTTTAATTTCCAGACTGATCTCATGAAATCGTGTTGTATGTCAGGCCAGTTGCTACTGCGTTTGGCGTGCTATACATGCACATTTCCATCCTTTTGCGTGTTATTCAACACCATTTGATGGCGTGTCAGTGTGTGCCTAGATCTCTGGTTCACAAATAACCACTAACCCTCAGCCTAACCATAACCCTAAACCTAACCCTAACCCCACTAGCTGCTAATCACATGCTATTTTACATGCTGTGAACATACACGTACAGATAAAACACCAGATCCCTGTTAGAAAAGAAAGACCTGAATTCAACGTGTCCACATACTTTTGTCCACATACAGAGGAATAAACATTTTGCTCAGTGATGCTATAAAACCTACCCAGAACGGCAGCTTTAATCCACATTACTGATCTTGGACTGTATAAATAAAACTTCACTGACAGTTTACTCCAACTGCCAGCTTTGATTTCTGAAAAACTCTTAGAAAAGAACCCCCTGAATTCAACACGTCCACATACTTTTGTCCATATAGTGTATATGTTTTATAAAATAATGGATGGGGCAATAAATGTTTGGCTCAGTGATGCTACAAATCCACTAATCCTATTAATACATGTAAATAATTGGTGTAAAATACAGTTTGTCATCTTTTCATGGTCATCAGATATGACCCATTTTGATGTTCAGAGGCTCTATAGTTACCATGGAAACACTGTGATCTTCTACAACATTGATTCACCAGTAAAACCCATGGAGTTGGATCAATGACAGTGGATAGAAATGCTAAATCAGATGAACAAAACCGAATATAAAAGTGTACAAAATAATGAATAACACCAAAAAAAAATGTGCAAAAAATTGACTAAAATGGAAAATAAGGAACAAAATGAACAAAAACCGCCGACACGATCAATAAAATGAAGAAAAAGCAATAAATGAGGAAACAAAATGTTGAAAAATAAACAAAAGTAACAAAATCAACAAAAACAAATTGCATAATAAATAAAAATAAACATAAACAACATGAATAAAAAATGTAAAAACATAAGTGGCCCATTTGGGCGTTCAGAGGCTCCGTAGTTACCATGGAAACACCGTCATCTTCTACAACACTGATTCACCAGTAAAACCTGTGGACTTGGATCAGTGACAGTGGATGGACACACTGGGTTTATGTTCAGTTAAAGGGAGACTTTTTTTTTTTTTTTTAAAGTCACATTTTCTTAATTTTTTCTCATGAAAATTAACTTTAATCTGAGCTTGAATGAACATCTACATGATCAGTCAATTAAATTTGGGAAAATACCTGACATTTATTGAAAAAACACAAAACACAAAAGGTAATATTATAATAAATGGTGATAAATTGCTCAAGAAAAGTTCAATAGTGAGAAAAATTCATTTGGGAACTGACGGAAAAGTAACACTGGGTCTTTATGGGTTAATCCACATTTACTGATCTTGGACGATATGAATAAAACTCCACTGACGGTTTACTCCGCCTGCCAACTTTGATTTCTGAAATCCTGATGAAGTCCTCTGCAACTGAAAAGGCTATTTTAACCGTCTTCTATATGAATAAAAATGCACTGAAATGCTACATGTTTAACTGCAAACTCAGAAATGTCTGTCTGTATAATTAGGTTTGTGGAAGTAGCTCAAGGACATTTTTAAGTGTTGATTACCACGTCGTTATATCAGAACATCTCTGGAGCTGAACACATTTCCCCAGAGAGAACTCCTCTTCACAGCAAGACTTTTATTATCCAAGGACAGTTTGGAGAGTGTGTATTGTGAGGAGGACGAGGTGGGAGGAAGAGGTGGACAGACTGACATGTGCTTTAATAAAACAACTCATAAACACCAGAAGATAAAAGAACAACTCATTCTCTCACACCCACATCCTCCCATACACATGTACATGCACGTATAAGAGGAAGCTGCTCAGTGACTTTGATTTTTATTCCATGGAAACTTATGCTTAGAACATATTAGAACATATTTAAGCCCAATATGATCCAAAGTGGGTCAGACCAGCACAATAATAACAGATGAATAATGACAACTACAAGCATTTCTCTAGTTTTATAGTGAAAAAAGTAAAATTACGCAATGAAAATGTTTCTATCTACAAAGTATCCTTTGGAAAAATAAACAGCCTGAAATGTATTAATAAAAAAAGTAAGATAAGATCATTTATTATGTAATATAAAAACAAGTGTGTCCATCCACTGTCATTGATCCAACTCCATGGGTTTTACTGGTGAATCAATGTTGTAGAA
>JAPQRP010013806.1:0-10406 GCA_037367295.1 Apogon hyalosoma
TCTCTCTCTCTCTCTCTCTCTCTCTCTCTCTCTCTCTCTCTCTCTCTCTCTCTCTCTCTCTCTCTCTCTCTCTGGATATGCATGTGAACATGAAGCCCCGCCCCTCAGTGACAGACAGCGGACAGAGAAGCAGCTTTAGACTCAACATGCACACAATACCATGACATACTATTACAAGGAAATTCATACGGTAGGTAACCGTGGCGTTTTTATACAGCTGTTTTCTTTTGCTTCCCTATGCCGAACAGGAATTTATTTATTTAAAAACAATAAAAAGGGCACTTTTTTCAATAAGGCAAAAAGGTCAGGGGCTCAAGCCCCGTTTGGTGATACAAAAATTATAATTTCATAAAATCTATAAAAGTTAAAATGTTAAATGGCATGTCATCGTGTTTTTCTGAAGAATACCTGGAATATGAAATACTTTTTCATGACAAAGGTATTGAAAGAAAATGACCTCACCAGGTCATTTTGACCCACTTATGCATCGAAGGGTTAAATCACAAACACAGTCTGACTGAATGAACTAAGCAGCAGATCCAGGATCAGGGCTCGGATCTGAAAGCCTCCTCTGGCTTCAGAGCATCGACTGCTTCCACCCCTTTACCTTCACAAACACATTTACACTTTTATCCAACAATCAATCATTAGCCACAGTAGCTAAGTTTAGCCACTAAGCTAACGACAGTTCAGTCTGACTGATGGAGCAAAACGAAATAAACTGGAGACTTTTGAGAACTCCTTCATGACTGCAGCTCGAGTTGGATCATTACTACACTGGTCCAGTCTGTATATGTGCACAAAATACTGCTTTGTGTCAAAATTAGGAGTTTATGAGGTGGAATTAAACAGTCTGATGGATACAGGAAGGAATGATTTCCTGAGTCTTTGAGTGGAATATTTGGGTGAAATAAGAACCCAAGCCTTGACGCTTTGACTGTGACTTCTTTTAAGTGTGTTTTTAGTCCAACGGCCCGAAGGTCTGATGGACTGTTGGTATCACTTGTTGTACATCCGTCCATAAATTTTTCTAGAAACTTCTCCAAAACCATCAGCAGAATCAGTTGAAACTCATAGCAGAGGTTCCTTAGCGTAAGGTCTATGAAGTTTGTTCAAAGAATTGAGACATTTTTAAAAAAAAATTTTTTATGAATTTTTGAACTTTTAAAAATCCCCATAGGTTTGTGATGGAACACATTTCAAAGTGTTATAACTTGAAAACAGTTGAAGCAGTTGAAGATACTGATATAATTACTATTGGCAATAGATAGGAAGTCACATAGGTTTTCATTTGGTGCCACGATCCTTGACCTTGACTGACCTTGAAAGGTCAAATGAATGTCAATTAATGTCTTTAGAAATTCTGTTGGACTGCAGAGCCCTTGGTCCTATTTTTATTTTTTAATTCTCTTGTACTGTTTCCCTCTTTAATTTCCTTGGTGCCTGCTAAAGGGACTACAGATGGAAATGAACGAGAACGATAGTCTGGTTCAGAGCATCTCGACTGTGTTTAATGTTTTCTGTACATGAGCCATGAATAATAAACTAAACAAAAAAAAATGGTGACCCACACCCTGTGGATTTGGAGGCAGAACGTCCCCTGTGGCCCCGAGAAAAGGAACATCAGGAAGCGAAGTGGCCGTGCATGTGCAGCCTTTGGGGTCCGTGAAGCGTTGATTGCTCCCTTCCTGATTACCAGGCGGATGGAGAGAACACAATCCAGTCCCACCAGTTTCTCCTCGAGCATCGAAGACGTTCGGCCTGATAACAACTGGCAGGACAGGAAGTAGCCTTTCCGCATTCCAGGGTGGGAAACCTTCGGCCCTGCCCTGGTGCCCAACGGGACCGCGTCCTCCTGCAGCCGGACCCACAAGAACCAACAGCTGGAACACAGGGACCAGGACCCGGTTCAGTCCAGTCCAGTCCCCTTCAGGTAAACCTGAACCGCAGTGATGAAGAGGAGGGTTCCCCAGGGCTCCAGATGGGCAGAGAGGAGGTCCACCGTGGTCTACGGTACGTCCATGTCCTTCACGAGCTTCATCTGGTTTGAGTGTGTGTCCAGGCCTCAGTAACTTTATTCCAGTTCAGTCAGAGAAATGCATCCATTAAACTGGTGCATTAATAACTGCAGCTGACATTAGATATTTTTATTCGTGTTTCTGTTGTATTTTTTAATGTGTGTAAATGCAAAATGTGTTTTGTTTTTTTTTACTTGCTATGTATGAAATAAATTTTTTTTAATGCAGCACTCATCTTGTACACAACTGTGTTTGGGTATTCCATCCCTTTAAGTCACATTTTTATTATTTTCATTTAACCTTTATTTAACCCTTTCTTTCATGGATAACGTCCCCATTTGTGGACACATAGTTTAAGCTCACGTTCCAAAGGGTTATCAAGGCAATATTCTCCAAACCACATGGGGGCAGTCTGTACAGACCCAAAGCAACACAATAAACAAAAGGATCATCTGAGTTTTAGAATGTGGACTGATCTGTGATCTCATAGTAAACCTCCTCAGACCCAGCAATGGGTTTAATATTTGCCGAAATTGGAAACATCATGATGCAATTCTTTTTTCAGATGCTTTTTTTTTTTTTTTTTACCTTTTTTATGGAATGTCCTTTGTGGTGGACAGTTTTTTTGTTGTTTGTTTTTATAAAGCTGTGAAACTATCTTCTTAAATATCTTCTGAATAGAACCATTTAAAACCAAAAACATTCAAAATGCGTTTCAACTTTAGCTTAATTTTTTGTAATAAAATCAATCTAAAAAAAAATCTAGATACTTTTTTTTTCATAATTCATGCATGAAAGGGTTAACCAGGAAAGAAAAAAAGACTTATTGAGATTAACCCATAAAGACACAGTGCTATGATTATGGCAGTTCCCAAATACATTTTCCTCTCTATTTAACCTTTCTTAAGTGATTTATTACCATTCATTTTGATATTATCCTCAGTATTTTTTGCATTTTTTTTCTGTGAATCTCAAGTGTTTTCCTATATTTAATTCACTGATCGTGTAGATGTTCATAAAATCTCAGATTACTTATTAGTCATATTTACTATGACTCCCCTTTTCTGATCTCAGACTGTATTTAAGTTGATATGAATTATTTTATTGTTTGGAACCTGCCAATGGGACTACAGATGCAGTTTAGCAGTTCTGCTAACTCTGGCATATTTACTTTGGCATTATATATTATGTCCATTAACGTACAATGTTCCTTCCAAATTAATAGGTAAATAAAAACAACAATAAAAACACATTTATTCCCTCAACAGGTTTCCTTCTTGTCGCCCATGCGCACTGAGTCAATGTGGGCTGGTCAGTGGAGGCATTCATATAACCCCGAAGCCCCTCCCCCTGGGCGGAGCATACGCAAAAGAATAATAATCTCAAATATTTTACACTACAACATTTTTACAGTATTCTACATAGTATTCCCGACATGCCCATCATAACAGGTCCACATTTCACCATAAATAAAATAAAAACATTATAAATCGCAAACTACCGGTCACATGATCAGTGAAATTGAACGTTGACGCGGAAGTGCTCGGTTTGGCGCGCGACGTTTCACCAACAGGTGAGTAGAAGTACAGACAAAAGAACACAAAAGGAAGAAAAAGGAGAGGAACACGAAAGACACAACCAGAGGAGAACAACAAAAAACACATTTCAACGAGAAACTAAAGGAAAAGGCACCTATAGTCTGTTTGGCTAACGTTTAATGTGTTAAAACCATCTTTTAGTTTATTTTTACTATGTTTTAGTCCGGTTTAACCATCCGTTAATTGGGTTTAGTCATTTTTCAGTTTGGTTTTAGTTTGTATTTGTTGATTTTATCTACCTTTTATTTTAGTTCTACAGTTTTGTTTTTTTTTTTAAACCCGTTTAAACCGTCACTTCACTTGGTTTTACTGTACTTTGCTCTAGTTTAAACCCTCTTTAAGTTTGGTTTTACTGTCTTGCAGACTTGTTTCAGCAAACTTTAGTCCGTTTTAACCACCTTTTTGTTTGGTTTTACTATGTTTTAGTCCAGTTTAACCGTCCATTAAATGGATACAGCCATTTTTCAGTTTGCTTTTATTGTGTTTTTGTCTATTTTATCCACCTTTTTGTTTAGTTTTACTGTGTTTTATACTGGTTTCACCAGCTTTCAGTCTGTTAAAATGATCACTTCACTTGGTTTTACTGTACTTTGGTCTAGTTTAAACCATCTTTAAGTTGGTTTAAGCAGCAAATAATTTGGTTTTACTATCTTGTACACTTGTTTTGGCAAACTTTAAGCCATCTTTTAGTTTAGTTTTAGCTGTCGTTTCTACTGCTTTTACCAACTTTTAGTCTAGTCTTTAAGTGTCTCTTAATGAGGTTTTAATGTAACTAAGTCTGGTTTAATTTGATTAATTTAGATGCACCCTTCACTCTGGAACTCATCAGACCACATGATCTTTTTACATTTACTTTTTACATTAACCAATTTCATTTCTTTGAGCGCTTTTAGGTTTAAACTGAGAGTTCTTGAGGCCGGCTCCATAACTTGTACTTGTTTTTCTTAATCTGCTTGTAAAAGTTATTTTGCTAACTGTTTACTGTTAAATGTGTCTGTCAGCCTATATGTGTTTAACTTGAATCTTGTAACTACATGTTGTATTTGCTGCTGCCTGTCTTGGCCAGGACTCCATTGGAAAAAAAACGTTCTTAATCTCAATGGGATTTTTCCTTGTTATATAAAGGTTTAATAAAGAAAAAAAAAAAGACGGTCTTTTCAAATCAAACCTCATTTTCCAGTAATCCTCAGTATTAAGTGTTCTTCTGCACAGATGTTTAGTCCAAATTCCTTCAACGCTCTTACTACTTCTACTAAGCATAGCCAAGTGTTCTAATGTTGATTTCTTTTAATTTATTTATTTTTAGTCCAACTTTGGTCATTCAAATAGAGTTGAGTGTCTTTTCCACAGCCATGCATATCCATCTTCTGACATGGTTGTTTTAGAAATGAGAAGCCACTCACTGTTTTAGTTCAGGTTAAAGAACTGATGAAACATAGTCATCATTGCAGTAATTGTCCAATGGAAGGTTCTAAACCAGGCGGGTAAACCATGTGGGAAGAATTTGTGAAATGCAAAAATTACACTGAAGAATTTAATGATCAAGGATGTCGAACTCATTTTAGTTCAGGGATTGCATACAGACCCATGTGATCTAAAGTAAAATAATAATATAACCTATGAATAATAACTCCAACATGACTCTTGTTTTAATATGGAAAAAAAATTAAATTATGAAAATATTTACATTTCCAAACTATCCTTTAACAGTAAAATGTGAATAACCTGAACAAATATGAACTACTGAAATGTCTAAAGAAAATTAAGTCCAATTTTAACAATATTCTGCCTAATGTTTTGCCTTTGTAGATCCGATCCATAATGCACATGTAGAAATGATAAGTTAAGGCATAATATTGTTAAAAATGTACTTATTTTTCTCAGGAAATTAAATTTTTTCAGGTCATTCACATCTTTGTTTGGACAGTTTGTAAATGTAAATATTTTTTTTGTAAAATTTGTACATTGTAAAATTTGTAAGTTCTTGTACTCTGCTGTTGTAATGCTAGAATTTCCCCATTGTGGGACAAATAAAGGTTTTCTCATCTTAAATATTTTACATAATTTTGTTGCTAAAACAAAGACAAAAATGTGTTGTTGTCATTATTTATAGGTTATGATATGTTACACAAATTGGTCTGAATGGTGAATTGGTTTTTAACTTTTTTCAACATCCCCCCCTCTTGATTGCGTTTTGTTTCAGCCGTGCGAGCCGCCACCTTCGGCTCCTGGCGGATGCTCACACTCGGCACAGAGTACGAGGACACGTGGGCGCCAGCACCCAGCAGGAAGCTCCATCACAGGAAGCAGGCCGTCATCGAAGAGGAGGAAGAGGAGGAGGAGGAGCTGGGTTCAGCAGAGGGGAGAGAAGACCGGACCAGAGACCAGGGGGAGTCTTCGTGGAGACCTATCAGCGACCCGGATGGATATGATGTGGTTCTACGACTGGACGGACTGAGCAGACGACGGCGAGACGGCGTGCAACAAATAGTGAGGGAGCACGAACACCTGAACGGGACGCCATGGCAACACAGGTGAGACGAAGAGTACAAACATCTCCAAAAACACTCAGTTACAATAAAATCCATAAAATGAAAAGCTTTTTTAAAAAGAAACTGGTTAAATGTGCAGAATTTAATTAAAAGGTTAATACAGGGTTCCTGCGGGGTCTTAAAAAATCTTAAAAGTCTTGAATTTACAAATCTACATTTAATACCTTAAAAAAGTCTTTAAAAGAAATTACATTTGATATGGTAGGTCTGAAGTTACTGTATGTTGCTGTAAACTTGTTCACTATATTGTGTTCAAATATGGGAAATGTGTGTAAACTGCTCGTCTGTCATATATTTTTCTTTCTCAGAGCATGAATGAAAATATCTGAATCTGAAATGTCTGAGCTGCAAAGACAATAATGTTAGTCGACACAATTCCAGCTGTTCCAACACGACCCCACTACAAATGACTCAGAACCATGGGAATCAAGGCAGTGGAGTAAATAAATACATTTTTCTAAATTCTAGGAGTCAAGAATTTTTGCCAGTACGGCTGTGAAATGGGCATTAAATTCTATCCTAAGTAGTCTTAAAACAGTCCTAAAAAGTCTTAAATTTAACTAAACCTGTAGGAGCCCTGTTAACATTTAAGAAGAAAAATGTATGACTCCTATGATCATTTTCACAATTAACCCTTAGATTCATATGTTTGTCAAAAATGTCCCATTGAGGTAGTTTACTTGCATTGTCTTTGTAATGAAAAGTTGGTTTTATTTAATATTCCAATTATATAAAAAACCCAAAACATGTTATTAACATCATGCTAACCAGGCATAAGAGGCTACAACAGGACAGTCATCAAAATGTAATGAAACATTATATTACATTTTATATGTAATGAAAAGTTATATCAGGCCACGTTCAAGCAAATGTGGCCCAAAATTCGATTTTTTTTTTTTGCCCATATGTGACCTGTATCGGATCTGTTAAAGACAGTTTGAACAGCACTACTCTGATTTTTTTTCAAATCCGACCCAGGCCACTTTCATATGTGGTCCTAAATCTGATGCATATCTGATATTCTGCAGAGTGACTTATGCATTTATTCGACTTTTACATCATTGAAATGTGACAAACATCACAATTCTGCATCCCAGGAGGAGGAGCGGCAGGAAAAACATACTTCTGTAAACAGTGCACGTCTGCGTGGTCACGTATTACGTCAGGACCTGTTTTGCGCACGCGGGTCACTTCAGGGTCGCATTCAGTTCAGACTAAAACTGATAGAAGTCGTATTTAATAATTTGTGCAAAAAAAATCAGATTTCACCAAAAAAATCCTACTTGTGCATTAAGACCTGCTGTGTGAACGTAACCTGTGTTGAAATAATGAAAGTAATCACATTAACTATAATATTCGTTTATATCTTCAGTATCAATTTTGCATTTTACAGATTCATCCCACGGCCCGGATTGGACCCTTTGGCGGGCTGGTTTTGGCCCACGGGCCACATGGTTGACACCAGTGGGTTAACCTGTTGTTTTGATCCCCCCATTTTAGCTGCAGTACTGACCTTAACCACTAGATGGCTCTTCAGTCCCATCTGAAACATTCCTGCTCATGATTCAGCTGCAGAAGAAGCTCTGAGTTCATAGATTTATGGTCGATTTGATGGTTGAACATTAATTTTTCCAGAATGAAATGACAACAGCTGCTTAATGAGAAGATTGACTGCACTTTCTCAGAGTTTATCCTTGTATTTTCGCAGGTTCGATAAACATTTGTCAATTGCTCCTGCATTAAAAGATTAAAGTAAGAGTAGAGGTTGTATTAGGATTAAATTAATGCTAATCACAGTTTGTTGAATCTTTAACTCTCACAAAAACACCTAATATTCTTGGATGGTTAAATAATGTGCATGTACAAAACCATTTCCCATCGACTGTATTAAAATTAACACGTGAACCTGAAAGTGAAAATATAATTTCACAGTAGCTTGATGATTTTTATTTATTTTTCCTGGCGTGATGGTAAAGTCCTGCCTACAGAGAATGACTGACATCCCGATGACCCGCCTTGATGTGAGGACTGACAGGTTGAATTGTCATTTTGACACCAGAGTGTGTTGACGTGTACACGGTGACGTATAAATGTAAATGCAGCAGGGTGTAATGCGGTGAACGTCACGTGGTTTTCATTCTTAAACTGGTGGAAAATGGCATTGTTATGACAACTGACTTGAACAGTCGCAGACGATGGAAAATAAGGTTATGATGTTTATAGTGCACTTTAATATTTCTCTGAATGTTGTCCCTAGTTTATCAATGAGCAGATTTTAAGATGAAATGTTGTTCCATCATTATTTTAGTATAGATATTGTGCACTAATACAAGTATGGGTGCATTCATTGGTATTTACAGAGATAATTTATACTGTTCAGTCCTTCCAGGAAGTTGGATCAGACAAAACAGTAATGTCAAAGTCCTGTCTAATATTGGATCAGTGTTTGGACCTGTCTAATATTTGATAAACCTGAATATGACTGAATCCGTGTTTGAACCCGTCTAACATGTCTTCAGTTTTGGGACATGATGATGTTTGATGAACTTGAATAATATCAAATCAGTGTTTGGACCTGTCTAATTATGAACCTGAATTCGACTGAATCAATGTTTGGACCAGTCTAATATCTAATGAATCTAAATGATCTCTGATCCATGTTTAGATCCATCTAATATCTGATGAACCTGAATATCATGTAATCAGCGTTTGGACCAGTCTAATATGTGATGAACCTGAATATTTAATCTGTGTTTGGGCCTGTCTAATATCCGATGAACCCGAATATTATCTAATTAATGTTTGGAACTGTTTAATATCTGATCCACGTTTGGACCTATATAAAATTTGACGAACCTGAATACTATCTTATCTGTGTTTAGACCCATGTAACATCAGATGAACCTGAATATCCAATCAGTGTTTGGATCTGTCTAATATCTGATACATTTTTTAACCTGTCTAATATCTGATGATCTTGAATATAATCTAATCAGTGTTTGGACCTGTCTAATATCTGATGAAATATAATAATATCTGATCAATGTATAGGCCTGTCTGACATCTGATTAGTTTTTAGACCTGATTACATTTAAAAATGTAACTTTGCCTTTTTTCTTTTTTTTTTTTTTACTATTCTATTCTAAGGGTTAATATGAGCCCCTCTGGAGTTCTATAGAAGGGAATTATCCTGCTGTTGGTTAAATAACTGTATTTATCCATAAACTGTGTCCTCAGTGAATTCACATTTTCACCGTTTACAGGAGGTGACTCCACCTCCAGGTTCTGTTGCTGGAGCTTGGATCAGTAAAACCCTCTGGTCCTGGGTCTCAGTCCGGCTTTTAAACTGGGACTTTGCACAAAACGCTGCAGACTGTGTCGAGTGAATGAACGAGTGGATCCGATCATCTGAGAAAATAAATAAGGAGATTTGCTCTTGTATTAAATCTAATTGTAGATGCATAACCCCTGTCTCCGGTAAACACCACCCACCAAACGTTCCCAGTGGTAATTAATGCAGGTCTAAATGGGCTAATTCCTGATTTATAGAGGTCTGTGGACGTCTTTATCTGCCGTTCATCTTATTCCAGTTACAACGCCATAACCACGGCCGGTTATTTCCTCTGTCCTAAATAACAGCAATAGAATCCGGAAAACTGCACAATGTCTCCTTTAACTGTAAATGAACCGCCAGCCCATAATTATTATCTGTTTTTTCAGTTGTTTGCAGTGTTAAAAATAAACTTCCTGTGACCTTTTTTTTTTTTTTCCATCATCATGCAGCTGAAAACAGTCACATCAGAGCCTAAAAAATGCACATTTGAGGCCGATGCAGTTGAGGGTAAATGCATGTTGGTGTGAGACGATTGGAACCGTGGATTCAAATCTACAGTTTCTGATGATTATTACTGATGATGAGTTTGGATGTGTTCATGTGGGTCAGAAAGAAAAGACAGGAAAGAGTTGGAACTCAAACCAACAGGACTGAAAATAATTTACATCCGCATGTTCCACATCAGGGTTTTCTGCAGAGATGGACTCTATGACGCCATCTACAGTAGGACGACTGATACTACTGCCGATACTACTGGTATAACTACTGCTACTAGCACTACTGGTATAACTACTGCTACTAGCACTACTGATACTACTACTGCTACCACTAGCACTACTGCTGCTACTACTTATACTACTACTATTACTACTAGCACTACCAATACTACTACTACTACTACTAC
>JAPQRP010013858.1:0-40951 GCA_037367295.1 Apogon hyalosoma
CTTGAAATAATCATAATAAAATTAAATAAAATAGTCATACTAGAACAGTTTCAAGAAGACAGAATATTACCCTGATTGGGTTATATTAGAGAATGTTTTCAATATCATATGAAAATAACTGAGAATGAGCCATTTATATCTAAATATGGAGTAGGTTTGCTCCATGGTGTTTGCCATGATACACCACTTGCTTTCTATAGTTGCACAAAATTGACTTTCTCTTCTTTTACTTTATTCTTTTTTTTTTTTTTTTTTGGCCTGTAGCATCCAGCGTATGATGTCACCTAATATGACACTATCACCCAATATGTCTGAGTGTAGACCACACTAAACCAAACATCCTATAGTGGATAAACCACACACTGGCTTTAATGAGAAGCGTGAATGTTTTTTGTATGTTTAGTGACTATCATAGGGAAGGGTGAGATAACAGGTTGCAATTTCGATCTTTGATTATTTTCTAGATGGTAATAAACATTATGCACTGAATTTTTTGTGAAAGTACGTGAGTAATATCAGCAATGTTGTTAAAGTATGAAAAGTAAAAGCAAAAAAAGTTGAAAAATGATACCTGTGACGTTTTGGATTAATATTAAGGTTTTTTTTTAAGTACTTGAAATATAATCTACAGCAATGTGTTGTGTTCATCATGGTGTTCTGTAAGAGCCACACAAATGTAGTAAGTCAATTTTCCATGAGCTTAGACACACAGCCCTGATTTTAGCTCTGTGATGATGCATTTTCCAACTAATCCACAAAGGTTTTACAAGAACTTATTTAGCTTAAGGCAGAGTGCGATAAAAGAACTCTTAGTCTTTTGGTATTTACACAAACACTCAAAATCAACACAAGATGGAGTTCATGGATTTCACAAATAATTATTTGAGTAATGTTTCAGTTGAATTCAATCAGTATTGATAGAAACATTATCATAAAGTCATCTCTAATCATCTTTGATATTTTTGACTTGAAAATAGGCTGACTATATGTCAACTTTATTAGCAATCGCAATTCCAGAGATGCCCAAAATCTTCAGAAGGCAGAGGGCAGTTTTTTTAGTTCACCTCATCATTAGAACCAGAGGGAGGGAGTTGACTACCGCCTGCTCTGGTTGATCTGGATCTCATTACACACCCAGAATCCTCAGCATGTGATTTTTAAAGGCACTGGCTCCTACAAGGCTTCAGCTCCCACTGAGATGGGGACATGCTGGCATTTATGCTTCCATAACATCAGCCTTACCCCCCACCCCACCCACACACACACACACACACACACACACACACACACACACACACACACACAGTCACACACACTTTTTTCCTCCCTTAATCACACTGCATTTACAGGTCCTCAGAGTATAATAATATTACCCATTGATATACTGTTGTCAACTGTGCAAAAATGCATATTCTGCACAGTCATATATTTATTAATAAATATTATGACTTCACATTACTTTTAAAGCACTGTTAAACACTGTTATGTCATTCAGTATGAGTAAACCTACACAGCAATGTATGGTTGGGTACATAATGGGATAGTAGAAAGATATGTCTTAAATGAAACACTGAGAAACAGACTAAAATCTTTACCTGCAAAAAAATTGTAGTTATGTTCACATCATCTGTAACCACAGTAAGAACTGTTAAAAAAAAAAAATTAAAAAAAATGAGGGCAGCTATGCTTATTCTCAGTGTATTTATTATCAACTGACCAGTGGCAGCATTACAAGCCCAAATACTAACTGGGCTTTCATGACATCATTATCACGTACTCAACAAAAAACACAAGAGACTCTCATGAAGCTATATGACTTTTCATCACATTGTGAGCCGACAACTGATCAATTGACAATGAGGTATGTAAAAAAAATTAAATAAACAGCTCCGTCTTCCAGAGGTTATTCTACAGGTTGCATATCACTTCTGTCAAACACATAAGGAATCATACAGTATATCTGAGCCAGAAAATGAGGTATGCAGCTTACAGATCTAGCCAAGTGTCTAAACTCAGAACAATAACACTCTGGAGGAATTCAAAGCATTTCTCTTATTAAAGCTCCCTCCAAGACTTCTGGGACATACTGTAGTGTATGCCTTTATTTTGACTTAATTTTTCATCCTTTTCATATCCTCTTTTCCCTGCCTGCGTGTGACCTGGGCCTACAGCATGCTGCCCCCAAAACAACCCAAAAAAATGAGCGAACAGAGCATTCACTCTGTTTCTCTACTGTAACTTCAAAGAAGAGCATAGAGGAAAACATCTGGGAGCCAAAAGAGATCGTGCTGGAGACAGGAAGAGCAGGAGTCTGACATACCGGGGGAGATAGAGAATGAGGAAAGAGAAATGGATCGGCATCAGTGATAGACAGAGAAGGATAATGTCTGCGTCTGATTAAAGTGTGGTTAAAGAGAACAGGAATGGCCCTAATATAAGAGCAAAGACAATACTGAGAATAGTCCCTCCACTGTAGTTTCTTAATAACAAATCCTGAATCAGTGCAGTGACAGTCTGCATCCACAGTGAGGGGTGTCACCTCCCACCTAGCATATGGGTGCACAAATACCCTGCTGCTGTTTTTCAAACCTACCGCAACTCTGGTACGGAAGCATCTAAGTTGGGGATGTTTATTTCCTTTTTCTTCTAGGCAATTCTGCCTGGAGGGATGGTCGCACTCCAACCGGGCTCTCATCATCAAGGCAAATGTGTTTTATTTGCCTTTTAGTTTTGGTTATACTAAAGCAAAAATGGCTTTATATAATGAAGGCAGTTAACAGTTTTATGTAGTGTCAGGTCAACAAAGCATTAAAAAAACTGCTGTAGAGAGATATAACACCCCTTGCAGGCCAAAACCTCTAATATTGACAATGCACAATATTCTACCTGGAATGGAAAGTAGATCTTTGCTGCATTTTGTTGTTATGAACCAAGGCGAATAGCAGAACAAGAGATTTAAAAAAAAATCTAAGATACCAAGGGCATAAGAGAAGCAAATAAAAAGGAGTTAGACCAGATTATGGTTAAATTAGATTTAAGTATGTAATGGAACTGAGTGGAACAAAAACATTGCTCGGATCTCATGGCTTTAGTCAGGAGGGCTTACCTGGTTTTGTTGGACACTTTTGGCATTTGTTTAGACCCCAGGAGGCCCCCACACTTCCACAGCAATCATCCTGTTTGGTTAGGCCTGGCAGAGGCTTGCCACACTGCAACAACACACATACGCAGATCCAAAAAGTCACTTTTGAGAATGAGTGTTAGATGTTTTTGCATGCATGCTCATGCAAATGTGTGTGTGCTGGCATGGTCATGTTTTGTTGGTGTGTCAGTAAGTGCGTGTGTACCTACGTATCTGTGAAAGCAACCAGACACATCTGAGACCAGTTAGCGAGAAAAGGTCATAAACAATGAGGCTAAGGAATAACTACAAACCTCCTGGCATGCTTTATTAAGGCATTTGGCTAATTGTGACGAGATTCCTATCAGACCTTACGTACTCACTGGAAGGTTGGCCAATACAGATTTATGAAACTCAAGAGGCAACAGAAAAATATTCCTGTGTAAAATACCAAACTTGTATACTGGCATCCAAGAGGGGAAATTGCAGGCTAAATCTTTTGAATGTTGACTTTTGGGGCTGCTCTACTGAAACTCTTAGGAAATAACGTGATTGGAAGGTTTAATTTCAAGCTTTCAATGAAACCAGGCGAGAGAATAGATGAGTTGTAGTCCAGCATAAATAAACTTGTCCACGAAATAATGCTGGCAAATCATACTCCACTGTGTTTAACTCTGTTGTTGCAAACGAACACCTAAAGCTAAAAAGTCAGACATAAAGTCTTATCACAGTCAAGCTAGCAGATGTTGTCTTAAACCTTAGATTAGCCAAGCTCACGGGCTGTCATTCAAGTCTTTCGCCTTCTTGGCTCTTTTCTCGCTCTGATACGTTACCCTGCCGATGCACAGGGCAGTAAATTTGCTGTACATGCCCTACTGTGTGCATATTACCATATAAACCACAAGAAAGTGTCCCCGTCTGAATCACAAGGAGAAGGACCACATGGGCTTGATTTCAAGTTAAAACCATTTCCCAAACTCATCCTAACTCATAACATGCCTATGCTGGGGACCCGGTGGAACATGAGATGGCCAGTGTGGTCAAAGCCCATAAATACTTGACAGTATATAAATCTTATCCACGGGCGCGTTTCCTGTTCAGATGGCTGCTACGAGAGAAGGTGATGAGATTTGAACATAATGGTACCTGTGGTGCATTTGTACCTGTGCTACACAACACTTTCTCCCATTGGTTTCAACACCCATGATGGATCATGACACACCATGTGGCTTACATCAGCTAGTGTTGACATATACAGATGGCATTTTAATGACTTAACACAATACCTTTCCGTCAACTGTTTCCTGAAAGCATCTTCCCACATTTCCATTCTGATGGGTGTTTGGTCTGACGTGGCCGTAGTCATTGCCGTTGGAGTGTTGGTGTCTGCTGCTGTGCTCATCACTGGGTTCATGTCCATTCCCAGGTTGGGAGCGCTGCTGGACTGAGTGAGCCCCCTCAGTGGTGGCTGGTCTCTGCCCAGGCTGCACACGAGCTACTTGGTGGATGTGGACCTCAGCCTCAGGGGGGTGCTGTATGTGAACGTTCACCAAGGATGGGTGGAGGGACGCTGGAGGAACAGAGACGTATAGTTTATACAATAAAGTGATGGTTTATAGTTTCAAATTTTGAATAATGTAAGTAGAAGCATCTTAAGCCAAGGGATAAAAGCTGTGTATACATACTGCAGTTTGACAGCTATCAGCTAACATCCTGCACAAACTTGTTCAACATAAACTGAGCTTGATTCATCACCAAGTTATGAGATCTTCAACAAGGGGATTTCCCAACAGTGAAGACATTATTAAGATACTACAAAACAACAACAACACAAAGAGTTTTGGATTCGCTGGTTTAAATCAAATTATCTTAAAGCCCAAAAACAGATTTCCTGAAGAGCTGAGAAGATGTTGCAATGTGGAGAATGAGCTCTTTTGTCCGTCTGACAGAGGAGAAGCATCTATCTTCAGTGAGTGCCAGGGCTTTTTCCCAGAATTGTGACCCGAATTCATGAATCATAGTCTCAAAGATAAATGGCAGAGTGAGTCCAAGGGGAAGAAGTAGACCTTATCGAGATCCTGGACATGAAAGTGCCTCCGTGTGTACACAGTATAAAGCAAGTGGAAAGGATGGATAATTTTTCTGTTGTGTCAAGACAATATTCCACAGACATTTGGCTCATGCTTTTTAATTATAAATATTAATGTTAAAAGAAGAGTGAACGTATTCTGGTAGAATTTAAAGTATCTAAGCAGGATCTTCTGCTTCTACTTACTGTCAGACAGAGTAAAGAGCCAAGTGTTAAGGAAATAAAAAAAAAAAAATGACACCAAGACGGATGAAAAGTGAGCGAAACTTTCTCTTTGATAATTCGTCTGATGACTTCATGATGTTGCTTTGCTCTGTTTTCAATATTCACTCCTCCTTGATAAAAGCAGCATTGTACGAACAACATGAGGTCTTCCACTGACTCATCTATTACGTGTTTTGCTTAAAGTGGAGTCCACCGCTGGCACTCAAAGCAGAACATTACACAGTAACTTGTGTGAAAACCTATGTCCATTAAATAAAAAACTGTGAAGTGATGTCATTGAGACCCATACCAATCTGCTGAACACCAACTCAGTGGTGAAACATGGGATTTTGTTACATGTTATAGCCATGTGTGTACCCAAAATAAAAACAAAAGGCAACGTGAAACACTTTTGTGAGGTTTCAGATAGTTTTAAGCCAATAACAAATGTACAACAAAACCCATCTAGTCTTTCACTACTACTGAGAATTTACATTGTGGGAAATTGAATTGAATTGGATTAAAAACATGTTTGAGAATGAAAAGCTTGACAAATGCAGGAATTTGAGCTGAGCATGGAGACATGTAAAACATCAGTTGGCAAACAATAAAGTGGGACAGTCCCTTTTTTTGGCCATTATTTGTGGTGATTACCTTGCTGATTGGACAGCGGCAGAGTGTACATTGAACGTGAGGGGTGTTTGTGTCCAGGTTGGTTGGATTCCTTATGACCATGAGGACTGGATCTGGCAGGAGGCTGAGATGGCAAGTGGCAAAACTTCCCTGTTGAGTTTGATGGACACCAGCAGAGATCCCTGCCAATGCAGCGGCCTCCATTGAGACAGGGGATCTGACAAAAAACTACATTAAAGAAGAACAGAAGTGAGCAGGTGAGAGATTAAAAACACAAGTTGCTTAGAGTATTGAGAGATACATGAGTGAATGCAGTACTCCACATTTCATTACATAGACTTATGCATCTACGTACAAAGGGATCTAATAAGTTACTGGAGGAGTAGTTCTAATAGGAAGGGCATGTGCTGAGGCTTCATGTGGACAGGCTTTGTTTGCACATGGTTAGCAATGGTCATGCTGTTCTCGACTCTGGTGCAGCCAAACACCTCATTCCATATGACGTTTATAAGGTTTCAATTTTACCCTAAGGCAAGAACCATGGTACTGCACTTCATTGGCCACCTTCTTCATGTTTTTATTAAATCATACATGGCCACAGAGTGTATACTTCTACCAAAGCTCCACAGTCCTGGAATTACATAAAATACCTTATCTTGCAATATCAGAAAAACTAGAAAAAAAATTAAAGATCTGTCCCTTTTTATGGATATGCTAGTAGCAATATACACAAAAATCTATGCAGTTCTTCTTGTGATGACATACAGGTAGATGAGAAAAAAAATTATATGGACTCATTCATCCCAAATGCAATCAGTACAGTCAACAAGCTACAGTGAATTCAATTATGGGACTGTAGGCTACAAATTTTAGAGTATGAATGTAGTCACTGTTTGAGTCTATTGACTGTTTTTACAATTGCGAACTTTCTATTTTTAGGTATAATGTCCTTTTTATACGATAATGTATTATGCTGTACTGCAAACAATTTTCTTAAATAAGCTGGATAAGGTCCGTTCTACTTCCACTACCTTCTACTTCTTCCAAAATGAGAACATATGTACAGATTTTTCTAAGTCTGGGTAAATCTGCCAAAAATAGGCAACTGAGTACACAATATACAATATACAATAGTAGGTTTTCCTTAAACAACACAAACAGACTGAAAAACAGGAAATGACAAAAAACATCATGTAGTTCAACAGTGGTTATAACTTTACATAATTATAAAGTTACAAACATTGCTGAACTCCATGATGTTATAGTGTCCATCTTCGAGATTTACTGATCAGTTTTCAAGCACTACCTTTGACCTATGAATGAAGCCCAGTTGTACCCTAAAAGTCAGATGTTGGATGTTATGTCCAGTGTGAAAAGAGTAAGGCAAGCAGACAAATAAACAGATGGAAAGACAGACATACAAAATCATAGCATCCCTGGCAAAGATAATTATAGAGTTCTGTGCAGGTTGATGAATGATGAATCAACCTTCACAGAATGATCCCTCATCACTCATCAATGATGATTCGTCATATGAGCATTGGAAGGAAATACCTGCAGGGATATCTGCATGAAGTACTTGTGTATCTGGCAACCAGACAAAAGATCAGAAATTCCCAAAAACCCAAACCTTAGACTGTTCCAGAGAAGTGCAACTGAATCTGCACACGCATGTAAACTGAACCTTAAAACATGCTCATGCTCAGGCTACAGTCTGATTTATAGTTTGCAATCTACCATGGAAAAAGAAAGACAGAAGGAGGAGCGAAGGCCAGCGCTGGCCAGATGGTGTTTGACAGTACTGCTTTTCATTGGTCTTATCTTTTTGGCATAAAGGATGGGTGCCAGCCTAGCACCCGACATACCTGGGCCTGCTCCCATCCACACACTGACCTTTCTTAACTCGAAACATCAAAGACTATCAAATGAAAAATATCTATCCAGCCGGAACAGATAAAAAAAAAGGATTCACTGAGGGGGCATGAGAATGAAGAAGAGAAGTAGTGCATTTATTTGACTCCAACAACACAAATATGAGATTTTCAAGACAGTCGAATTAAGGGATGTACTATTGCATGAGAGCAGACACTGGTGATGGAAACACGCTGTGAGCTGCATTGTTTCTGTCTCGTGGAGACGTGCAGTAACACATGAACAGGGTGAAAACAGAACAGAGACGCTGGACAGTCTTGATGGCATGTAGGTAATGAGCTCCCTGTCACAAAGCATTAACGGCACCGAAGACCCAAGGAGGAGGAGAGGCATAGAGTGAGAAGGGTAACAGATAGGGAATGAAAGAGATTAGGAGAGGAAGGGGATAGATGGAAAACATAAAAGAGGCAGAATTAGAGAGAAAGGAGGAATAAACAATGTGGTAAAAAAAAAAATATGTGGAAAAAGAGACAGAGAGTGGTCCGGTGTTTGTGTCCAGATGTAATGCAAGGCCTCCTCTGATTAGACATACAGGCAAGCTATTAAATCCTTTCAATGTGGGATGCAGGTCTATGTCAGGCCAGTCCCACCACAGCCTGGGATGGCTACTATTTTTAGACAACAACCTACTGTCGACTCACCACAGCACACTGTCTGCCTATCTGTCTGCCCGTTAAACAGCCTCCAACAACCAAACAGTCATACGCACACTTCTCACTCCATAAAAAACCTTCTATTCCATCTAATATCAGGTTTTAAAGTAACTGCTGCACAGAGGGTGCGTATCAAGGGAGCTTGTTATAATTACCCAGCCAGATTTTACTGCACTGTGTAGGGAACATAACAACAGCATGAGATAACTGTTTGCTGTCCACTTGACATTCCTCGACGAACACGCACACCGAGAAACAACAGGATGCGGGTCTAAATGGAAAGCAATCTCTTTTTTAACACGGTCTTTACCACATGCTTTTACATAATGAGGGGAGATTTCTAGAGTATAAAAATGGGGCATAAAAACAAACCTCAGCTCAGGAAGAAGTGGAGGTGCCAGGAATGTAATCTTGTGGAGGGCCTCTGTCTGTGTGACGATGGAGTGTTTGGAATATCTACGCCACGTTCCAAAACCCCATTAATGGGCACATAAATCTGCAACATCAACCTGTTTATATATTCACAACCCCTCCCCAAAAGAGACTAGTGAACTTAGACAAAGCTTGGTTTTATGTTTGTATGCCTGTTTGTATTTATGTGAGGTGTACTGTATGTGTGTGGTACAGACACCCTTCACCTCCAGCCCACAAGTAGTAATTAGTCTGAGCTTTGGCTAAACCCTTAAAACTGATGAGAAACTGAGAAACATGTAGGGGTCTGACCCTCCCCTTGGCATTGACCGCCCCCTCCCTTCCCATGGACACTCCTGTGTGAATTTGGAGCAAAGCCCCCGGATAAATAGCAGGTTTAATGTAATCCCTATAAAATCCTGTTCATGCTGCTACTCTTTCTCTCTTTCTGCCTCTCACTCTCCTCTTTCATTCGTCTCTGCTCTCCCAGGGAGCATGTTAAATAGTTAACGGCGGGGCCAGCCGCAAGGTGTAGACCGCAAAGAGATTGGGCTAAGTGTTGGGAGCGTGGGACCACCAGCCCCACGTGTGTGTGTGAGGGGAGATTAGCCCCCTTTTACAGAGCCTGCTTTCAAGCTGCTCTACCCCCGTCTCTCCAGCTTTCCCTGTCTCTCTTTCTTTTTGACAGTTAGATTTTTTTTTACAGCAGCTCTCAGCTTTAATCTCCACCACTCTGCCTCCTGTCTGGGCTTGGTATTCAGCACAGACAGCATGCCACTGGGAACCCATTTTGTCAAGCTCACCCCATAAAAAAAGGAACAAGAAACAAGACAGGAGACTTTGGGAAAGTGTGTGAGAATCAGACAGTAAGTAACAGAGACAGTGAGAGAGTGGAGAAGATAAACGAAGAGACAAGAAGAAGTAGATAAAAAGACAGGCAGACAAGAAAAATCTGTGTTAATGATAATCAGAAGGCCTGGACACTTACAGAGTCGGAAGCCCTGGTTTTTTGGCTGCTGCTGATTCGAGGTCTCGCTGTAGACAGTGGTGATGTCTCCCTTCTCACAACTATTGTAGCAACGTCCACCACTGCACATCCTGCGGCACAGCATAGGTGTGAAGACGATCTTAATGCGGTCCAGGTTTGAGGTGAGGTTGGCCCCTGGGAAACACATACACACCTGGCTGAGAAGGAGCGGCAGCAGAGATAGGCTGGAGGCGAGCTGCATCCTTTCTCCTTCAGCCTGTCTGTGACAAACTCCCCGTCTAGGCAAAGGGAGGTTTATAAGAGTGCGAGGGTGTGTGCTGACGGCTGGCCAGTGGCACGCTCGCAGCTGAAGGAGCGATGTGCCACAGGCCAGCGAATGGGAAGAGAATACTATTAGGTATCGGGCTTGCCTCCAAACCCTTTATCTGTGTGAGAAGGTGTTCTGGATGTGTGTATGCGAAGGAGACAAAGAGAGCGTGAGTCCAAATGAACGTTGTGTAATGGTGGGAAGCTGTTCAACAACCGTTGCCCTGGTACATGACTAAAAAACAAAAGACGCTTGAACCACAGACAGCTGTGTTCATTGGATAGCAGATCAGAAGAAGATGAAGTAGTGAATAAGAATACAAATCAAGAATGAAAAGCTCACATTTCATTTTGTTGTGGGTAGACGCGCCAGAATTCAAAATATGACAGTGCCGATTCTCAACCGTATCAAAGCATGTAGCTGTGCACACAGGGCCCACACACAAGAACACGCACGCTGCTTATGGTCCAATCTATCACTAGTTTGAGTACCAGCAGCACATATACACTCACACTCACTCATTCTCACATACTGCATGCAGCTTCCATATCAAACGTCTGTCTGTCTGGTGTGATGTAGACCACAAATGGGGTGGGGTGGTTGGGTGGTGGGAGAAGGGAAGTGCAGCCTGGGATGCTGCCAGGTTTTTTTCATCTTCACAGCTAATGTTCCATTTAGCAATGACAACATGGGATATGTATGTATGTATTCCAGTTGGTGTAAATTGCACCAAATTGGCATTGTGTTTGTTTTGACGTGGCTAAGGAGAGTGGAAATCTTAAGTATGCATGTCAAATGAATGGCAAATCCAAGCATTTTGCTGTATGTAAAACATGAGCTTACCTGCTGGTAATAATGCATTGTTGTACTGTCCATGTAGCTGACTGTTGCTGGGAGGCCTGTGGGAGTTAAAGGAGTGCCCGTTGCCGTGTCCACTTCTGTGTACGTGCCAGTTCCCGTGCTCACTGACGTGTCCATTTGGGTAGCCATTGCCATTAGGTAGAGCGTTGGAGGTGATAGGTCCAGAGGATGATGGATAACGTTTCACAGTGCGGGAGGTCCCAGTCTGCTGGGGGGAGGAGTCAGGGGGTCCCCGTCTCACTTGGGTCCTGTCAGTCACATCATCACAAGACGATAAACATATGACCTCAGAGTAACGCTAATGTCCCACACACGTATAGAAACTCACTAAGGTACAGGCATCATCAATGTATGTGCATCACCGTGAAATCCATTTAACATGGTCACTGGGTGCAACATAAAATAGCATTCCTCAGAGACAAACATGCTATCTTAGGTCATAGCTTTACTTAATTGATTTTGTAGATGAGACAAAATGATTTGGAATGAATTTTCTTTTAATTCAATTAATATTACCATATCGGTTTTAAGTGTACAGGGTTTCTCTGCTAGTATGCTGTAAGTCAGCGAGACATGACCTTCACTAATTAATGGAAGATTCTGTTTAACATTAAAGACTTTTCACCAGAGATTATTCATTAATGTTTAACAAAAAATAAAGTATCATGAAACCAAAAGGATTAAGACTCGCAGGTTCCAGTTTATATGTGTGCGTCTGTATATGGTGGGGGTGTGTGTGCGTCAGAGAAGTGTATGTGATTAAACACATTAGACACTTTCCATCCAAGACCACAAAACCTTCCAATCATCCATTGTATCTGCTTGACTAGATCATGAACTTGTGGTTCTGTCTGACCAAGGAGCAACATCCTGAGTGCTGCAAAAGGCTGCAGGAAGTATTAATGCTAGGGTCGAAGAACAAGCACAGACAGGGCTGCAAGGGGCACGTTTTTTACCGGAGAGCATTTGATTTGGGTCAATTACTGAGCCTGTGTTGCGCGACCTGGAAGCTGAGCTCATGTGAGCAACCTGGGGGAGGCGCGTGCCGCTCAGACAGACGAGCAGACCTGGGCTCCGGGGTCTGGGAAAGCTTGGGGAGTGCCGAGAATCAGCCCTGCAAAAAAACATCTGGATCCCACTGATCTGCCCTGACAGACAGTCAGCAGAGCAAGACAAAGATAAACCATGCCAGATAGATCAGAGAAACAGTTCTACAAAGCACACCTGTGGCCCTGTAAGGTAAATGAGGCTGTAATCAAACCCTGAATGAGGATATAAACCCGGCCTTAACATGTATTACATGTGGTTTTAAGCCACACACTATGTATTTACACACTGAATCAGCTCCGCTGACCCACAGATACAAAACAAAAATTGGTCAAATAAACACACATGCATATGCTACACAAAAATGCATACTTGAAAACACACTTAAACACACAAATACACATACACACCCTGTCCCAGCTGTGCTAGATGTAGCACAAGCCTATGCATGTCTCTATTCACAGAGAACAAACCACATTCCTGCTGCCAAAGGGAACAGGACACTAAATGAGAAGGGGAAAAGAGAGACAAACATTTGATAATGGTCGCTCACGTCATCTTTTTGAGAGACAACAGGCAGCACCTATAGCCAGCTGCTGACCCAGATGTAGAGACATAAGGGCGGGTCTCAGGGATAGGATGTGATAAAGGGAAACTGGAGGTGCTTCTGTCAATCAGCAGCATGATGAAGTGGTCACGAGAGACAGGAGGTGGCTAACATATAGCTGCACCGTCCAGTCATGAGTGAGTTTTTCCATCGCCAGCAATGACACCTGGCCTGCAAGCATCCTGCCTCACTTCCTAGGCTCAGCCAGATGTTACGCTCTCTGCCTCTCTCACTTTCAGTGGTTAAGTGACTTCCTCCCAACATGAGCTCACCAGTGCCCTCTCTGCTTGTAGATCAAGGGGCAGTGAGGGCAGGCCCGGCACGGTCTGTGTGTTTGATGTCATCATTACTGACTTCAAGGCCCCGGCAATGCAAGGAGGAAGGATCCCTCCTCCTTGTTCTGGGTGACTTGAAAGCAATTTCACAGAGCTTTGCCAAGACCATACAGATCATGGTTCGAACAGACAGATGATGTTTGAGTCGCACATGATGGCCATACATTTTTAATTAAATCTCTGATGGTGCTGATAACCCAGCTGCTGAATGAGGAACTAACAATGCTACAACATGACTGGAAAATATATTTGATTTGCCATAAAAAGAGTCTATATTCCCGATGGTTTTTTCCTGATGTCACATCCTACTATGAAGTCTTCTTTCTTCCTGTTTTTGTGCTACACTATAGGCTATATGCTGCCTTTCTCTAAATCCATTAATACACAGACATATTATGTGTGTTTCCAGAAAATGTCAAGCCAATTTTGCAATGTTCTAGATAAGAAAAAGTGTTTTTGAATTATGTACATTTCCATTAAGTAGTGTGGTATGAATAAAATACACTGCATAAAGGTGGCAGTGTAGGGTGAATTACACATATCTGTCATACACAGTAGATGTGGTCCTTGTAGAAAGCAACATCATTGCTGTTTTGCAAAAATGTCTGGGTTTTTTTCTTGGATGAAGCCAAGGAATAACCTCTTCATCAGTCCACACTACCTGCAACTACTAGCCATGTTTTTGCACTTAATGGATGTATCCAGGAAGACGCTGGGGAAACTTTTCAAAAACAGCCAAACCTCAAGTACGTGTAGCAAAATTTTTGGCAAAAATGACCATGGTTTTTCTTCTGAATTTTTGGTGTTTCCTTTAATGTGATACTTCAAAATGCGCATGAAAGTATGTTATTGTAGCACTGGCTATTAATATGAATCTTCTCATCTAACTTTCAGTGTGACAGTAAATAGTTGCTCTGCGTGTCTTTAAAGTGTCTGTCTTAATTAAATACTTTATCAAAGGCAAAAAAAGAAAAACATTATGTAGCTGTTGTCAGAATATGAGGCTTAATTACGTTTTATCATTTAGACACATTGATTACATGAGGGATGAGTGCATTTAGTACATGTTTTATGATCAGAACATGCGCTAAATAATTATTTTCAAAGAGAAACAATCATTTTTTTATGTATCGATAAATCTCTATCCAAACATTTGATCAAAGCATCATTTTATATCGCCAACTTACAGATAAAGCCACTGGCACTACTCACAAACTCTCATCATCGTTCATTTCATATGTATGGAAAGCAATTAGACCTAAATCGTCACATCTGATGAAATTACAATCACAGAGGAAGCCAAGAACTGCACTGTGCATGAAACAACACTGAAAAGCTTCCAATGTGTTGCAAAAGTATTGCTTGGCACTTGCCATGCATCTTTGAACTCATCACTGAATTGCAACATGTGAATATTAATTCTCGTGAAGGCTTGACAGGCAGTGTAAATGTCAGTTCCTGCCGCGCCCCTTGACCTAGATGAGTTGGAGAGGAGGCAGTTTTGGAGGATAAATTGGAGCACTATCAGTCAAGCACTGTGAAAATAGAAACCAGGTCCAAGAGCTGGAGTATACAGAGCATGGCCAAGGAGGAAAAATGTATTTAATTAAAAGTTAATATTAATTCATTTCCACATTTTGATTGATTTCTAACCACAAGAGAAGTGTGTATATATAGAGCCAGCACAAAAAACACTCTTGTTTAAGTGAATTACACCTGTTTCAAAGCTGGAAAAATGTTAGGAGACTCAAACTTCTCAGATCAATAACTCATGAGTGAAACACAAAAAGTGCCTCTTTCCATCTGTAGTAGGTATAAACTAATCTACAACCTCATTTTCATGTAGATGAGTTATCCATTGAGCTAAATAATAACAATAATAATAAAAAATAATAATAATAGTGATGGGCTACTATAAGATGACCACAACATTTTTTAACAAGGATTTCTTTATTGACAGAAATACTCAATAACTTCAGTCTTATACAGTATGGAACCATCAGATTCAGATTAACAAAGTGGATGGTCATACAGTTAACCTGGTGATTATTCTATGACATTTTTTCTAAAATGCCTTTGTATTTAATGTTCACCTCATAAGATTCCTTCACAAGTTGAAGGAACATTTAGTTCATGTTCATTAGCTAGAGGCATTATTCCTGTTTTAACACGGTTTTATAATAATTTATTGTTCTGTAAATATCTTTCCAACTTTGAAACTGTTAAAATGCACTTCATGCTTCATGGAAGAAGGCAGGTCTATTGTGTTAATTAGTTCTACATACACTTTACTCATGACCACAAATGAATCAAAATATGGAAACAGATAAAAAAAAAAGTGACAAAGAAAGTGGATTTGTAAAGCCCTATATGATGAGGCTCATATCATATCAGACAATAACAACCCTGCTCCTCCCCCCGGAATTTTGACAATGAAAATGCATTATAGATTTTAATGTATTTGAAACTGGATAACTGTTGAATTGATCATGTCCTATCTTCTGCTAATAATAAGAGTAAAACACCCTATCAACACAGATTCATCATCCAAACATGTTCCGAAATCTTTCTAGTATAGATACAAATGAATAAAAACATGGCCCCCAAATATATATATTTCTCTCCAGCAGCAAGCAAACAAACAAATAAACAAACTATGAGCCTTCTGGACAACTACTACTGATCCTGTAAACCATCAGTGTGCTGCACTGCCAAGTAAAATGCTAGGTGCATTGAACTTCAGAGTATTTTGGAAAGAGTGGGAGGTTACAGTACATGTGGAAATGTAGTGTCTTTGTTGAAGTGCCAGAAATCCCAGATACAGGGGGCTTGGAAAACACCACTTAACCTTATTCCAGCGTGACTCTGTTGTTTTATACTTCAAGTTGCCCACTGGGAAACAGGAGCATCTTAGATAACTGGGGGAATTCTGGATTTATCTTATGATTCTGTTCAGCCTAAACGTTCACACACACACACACACACACGCGCACACACACACACACACACACACGCACGCACACACCTACACATACACACACCTACACGCACACACGCACACACACACACACGCACACACACGCACACACCTACACACACACACACACCTACACGCACACCTACACACACGCACACACACACACACACACACACGTAGTGACCCAGATCTTCAGGGATTGTTTACATCTTGAACCATCTCCGTAACCCACTGTACATGATGAGCACAGAACTGTGTTTATGTGCAGCCCCGCACAGTAACGTATGTGCCACAGCTGATTCATTCACTAATGGTTCGGCCTCCAAGGAGCTTTCATTACCTTCTGTCTCTGTAAACATCCATGAAAAATAAAGCATATTTGTCGGAAAGTAAAAGTGTACTTCGGATGCAGAATCCACTTTTTATGGCCAAAGGGTGCTAAATAAGTTGGAAGGAGGTACAGAACTGTCATCTTCCAGGCTTTTTCACTGGCCCTCTCAGCTCAGCACAAGTCTACCTTGGCAAAGCTCATTTTTCATTTTGATTTGTTTGAGAATACCAAAGCTTGAACCCACATCTAATGGCTGGGGTTGCTGGCTTATGGCAGCTAGTGCAGAAAATAGACTGATATGAAAAGCTTGGTCTGGATGTTGGATGGAGCCATTTGGCTTTGAACAAACTGTCTAAACAAGACAGGCTGACAGCAGGCAGAAGTGTTTGGCATGAGCATCTCAGACTGGGTCACAACAATAGCTCCCAGGTTTGTCACTTTGCCCTGTGATGGTTCTTTATATGTTGGACTGGGCATGACCTTGCATCGAGGGAATGGCAAACCTTGAACCATCGGTTTACAACCAATCAACACAAGACTCACTTTATCCTGCTGAGGAAAATCGAGTCATTCTTCTTATTTAAACAAAATGTTTAATGGTTCCATTTACCTCTTTCCAACATACAGCTTCAGCCAAAAACCCTCATTACATAAGAGCAGCACATAATTAGGGCAATTTGAAGGCTACTTGGTGAATGGGAAAGTAAATGACCGGCATCAAAGACCAAGTGTAAATCAAAGTTTACACACATTCATCTCATTCAGAGAAAGTGTTAAAGACTATTGTTCATTTACAAGGCTGTGCCCGAATATGCAGATCATCAGTCTAACTGGAGGGAACAGCAGAAAACTCGAAAACTGTGCAAACAGCAGCTGAAACAATGAAAACTTTGTACTGCTCAACCACTGCAAACACTGCTGGCAAAAAAGAAGATTTATGAGTGTATTTGGGACATGTACTTTTGCAGTCAAAGATAGAGCACTGTTATGTATACAGAGAACACTAAGTGAGGGCTACAAACAGTTTTTGGATGTAACAAAGCATATTGGTCCTGGTCCAAAGCTTTAAAGTCTCTCTCAACATGTGGCAAAGCTGGATTCAGGTGGCCGACAATATAAAAATAAACCATGCAGCCAAAAAACAAGACCATGACATGATATTAAATTGGAAAACACCTTAAAACAGACAGTGCTAATGTATCTTTCTGCTCTCAATTTTAAATTTAAGAGTTGGTCGAGAGAGATGTTTTTCAGCAAAAGGCTCTATAACAGATGGTGTTCCACATTTCACAGGCTAAGCTTGCAGACAAGGAAGGAGAGTGCAGACTGTTGAAACTAGTCCCAGGAGGTGATATTCAAGAACATTAGCAAAGACATACACACTTGACTCTTGTTCATGTTTTGCTATTCAAAGCCTGATAGTGTTATGAATCTTTGTGACGTCCAAGACATTAACTACGATGAAGCTAGGAAGAGAGAAAACATTCCAGATTAGCAGTAGATGCTATCGTAGGGTGACTGGGATTTGTGTTGCCAAGTATGACTTGTTCTTTTCAGAATGTGATTTAGCATAAACTCAGCTTTTATAGCTGATATTTGATAAGAAATTAATTACTAATTGGATATTTTAAGTCAAGTTTGTTTTTACTTTGTAAAAAAGTGGACTTGTGTGACCCAGCTCTCAGGACCACAGGGAAAGAGGGCAAAAGTTGAAACGGAATTTGGTCTTTCATAGCATTCATGGTGTATTTTAAGAGGTGAAAGAAGTCTCTGCTGGCTGAAAAAGTATTATAGCCTTCTTACACACCCAGTCAATGCACCAAACCATCTGTACCACCACTGGTCAAACCCCACTGTGGTCACACATCTCATTCCTCAAGCTCTATGCTGCACACTCTCATTCATTTATCATTTACCAAGAGGTCCCTGTGTGTTTCTTTCAATAAAATCCTGAGGTTTGATCCTTTGCATGCATGCTCCAATAAATATCATATCCAACCCCAGGGACATTTTCATTATGCTGTTGCTGTGTGTTCCTCAGCAACAAAGTCATGGAATGGCACAGTGGTAAAGTGTTCATTGGAAAAGCAAAAATAGCTTCACACCAGCCCCTGTCACTTTAAAGGCTGACCTTAAATTACAGCTTTTTACAAATGTTTAATTTCTGGTAGTAAATGCTTTAACCTCTGGAGTATTGGCTGTTCTCACGGTTTGTTTTGAAAGCTAATTTTGTGTTTCAGCTTTTAAAAGATCTGACAGCAAAAACAAGGATGGCTATCGACACAACAGCACCAATGAAGGGATGAAGTTAAAAAATGTACATTAACAGTCAAAATAATTAATGGTCAATGTTCATACAATATACATAATGTTAAAAAGGAAAACAAGAAAAAAATAAGTAACTTAACTGACACAAAAATAAAGAAATTAATGTATTGCCTCTTAGGACAATATCACCAACACGCTTCAACTACACAGTCTTCATCAGTGTTTAATACATGAGACATTCGCTCAAATTTGCAACTTCAGTGTGTCATGGTATGCTAACCATGTGACGAAAAGAACACTGTGGGAAGGATTGTTAAATATGATGAAAAGAATTAACTGGACAGGTTTGAAAATGTACGATGATGTCGATGATGTCATTCCTGTTTTATTTGGGGGGGTTGATTGCTGATTTTTTTGTGTTTTACATTAGAGTGAGTTTTTGAGTGTATATATACTAAACATTGACCTCTGATTAGCTGCAGCAGAATTTTCATTTATCCCTCCCTTGTCATTGATGAGCATCAGATACCTTATAAATAACTACATGTTTTGTTTTTGGCCCACTACTCAGACTTTCCTAGTATAGTTTGAATTGTTGTATTGTTGGAAACAGGAAAAGTGAATTGATACTGTTATCTCCTAAACCTGGAGAAAATTTCGAAATCTTGACTGAACAGTACTTGCAACTAGATTTCCAACAAATTGTCACTTGTGCCAGTAGTCCAACACATGTCCCTTATTATAAACCAGGAGTAAAAGAAAATACCTCGTCACACAGACATGCAGCACTTTGAGCCTTTTTCTCTTAAAACAAGGGCAAGTTCTCCTCATATACATGGTCGCATAAGGCCAAACATCAGTGAGCAATTAAGGCTCGGCCTTTCTTTGATAACATCTCTAGTCATTATGACTTGGATAATTGTGGGTCCTGGCAGAATATTTCCCGTTGTGAAAATCTGGGTGTGTCAGAGGGCTTATCGCACCAGCCACAGAGGCTGGATTAAATCATGTTCTCTCTGTCTGGACAGCCTTCCAGGAATCCCGCTAGTAGCAGCCAGAGCCTGGGTGAAATGAATTACAGTGGAGTTGGATTGATTCAGAAAGCTTTTTTTTCTCCCCCCTGGGGAAGAGGCTTATATTAGCGTAACAACTGGGCCTGGTGTAGAATGGAAAGCAGCAAAGGTTCTTGAGAAATTTATTTAGCAAAGACTGTTATTTGGATCAGCTCAAGTACTACGCAGACAAATGAAGAGATGAAGTTCCACTTAATTTTATAGGTATGACTTCCCCCGCTGCCTTCATGAAAATAGGTTTTCAGTAAATTTGACCTCATTGAGGTTTTAAGACATTACACGATCAAAACATATGACTACTGCCGTCTACGTCCAAAAACTGTGAAATAAACAGCTCTTTTTTGTCTCCTAGGGACCAAAAGCAGTGCCAACCTGTCTGTTTTCACCTCAGGCTTTATAACCTGGGTTGTGAAGCTATAGGAAACCCAGAGAAGCTTGATTCTGGATGGAAGCAAAGCAGTGTGGTTGCTGTGGTTCAAGGGCCAGAATCAAAATGCCTGGAGACATGGTGAGCTGAGAAGCCATTCAATACTCTACTTTTTTTTTTTTTTTTTGGTAGTTGCTCTGATCGTTCACTTAGTAAAATGCCACAAGACAGGTCAGCAGGAAGAGCCATTACAAAGTGCTGACTGAGACTATGCCTGTGCTGGTCAGTGTCATGTGTCAGCCTCCTCTGACAATAAGCCACAGTGGGTTTCCAATAACAGAGGTGCTGCAGGGATCTTTTGAACAGGCTTGTAACACTGTTTTAAAAAGCAATAAAACCCTTACTAGAGGATCAGAAGACACTCTGGGATAATGCTTAGGTGCATGAAGAAGGCTGGGGTAAAGTTAAGTTTCAGTGTTTACTCCTAAAAAAATGAGAGAAGAAATTCATGTGTGGCGTAGCATATCACATGTACGTGTTTGCCGCCACTGGAGATGAAAGTTGGGTCTATTCCACTGCTCAGGCCCATAGGAACCCTACAACCTGACATCTGAATGGATTAACTGGACCCATGCACAGCCATACTGCTAATTCATGCTTTCAACACCATGGCTCATGTCTTGGAGATGAGACTGATTGATGCTGTCTCCATCTGCCTCGGCTCCGGAGCTGGAGGCTGGAGTGCATTCTAGGATAGTCTCCTACAACTGCTGTACAGTATTCGTCCCTCCGACAGCTGCATTTGCACAGGCCTGCTTGATGAGTAGGATTTGGCTAAAGATGCCGAGCCCGCTGGCACTGCGGCACACACACTGGGTTTGGGATAGGGCTTTGGGGAGCCAGGATGGAGAGAGAGAGAAAGACATATCAGTCCCACGCTGAGTGCTGAGTTCTCTATGGTCCTTTGTTCCCCTCGGCCTAGCAGGAAGCCAGATACTCATGGGACTCATTTGGCTCTGTATTTGTAAAAACGAACACACCACTTCTTCCTGGGCTGGCTCAGTCAATATCACGTGTTCAGCTTCCTCATAGTCAAAAATCTGCAGTATATTAAACCTCCAAATAATTATTACCAAGTCTAGTCACATACTGTAGACTCATCATTTTCTGCACAAAATTCTACATTTCTTTTAGGGTTGGGCAATGTAACAGTACACTGTGCAGCAGCAGAAATTTGCATATACCATTTTGACAGCCATCTGTTATATATTGGAGGTACGCAGGCTGTGTAGCAAACCAGGGCTGTATTTTTTGCATGATTTCGTGCAATGTCACGATTTGCAAGGTAACGTGGTTTGGATAGCAGAACTGCTTACTATTTTTTAAACAGTAAAATATGAAAATATTGTTTTCATTTGTACTGAGGCTGAAGTTATATTATTACCAGACATTTGTATGCTGTAGCTTATTTTTGGTGTTACTGTTCTCATTTGCAAACTTAAGCTTCCATGTGAAATTCTGTTACTGTTTTATCTAAGGTTATTTAATTCATGACTTGTTTTTGTTTGCATGGATGCTCCAAATAATCCAATGTGATGAAGTACATTTTTGTTATTTTACATTATGTCTTAACTGAATTTATTGAACAATTACTGTATTGTGCTATATATAATAGAAAATTATAAAACTACATTTCCTACCTCTACTTTCCTGGCAGCCAAGGGTTCACCTGAGGACGGAGCATCGTCCACAGCTGAGTCTGCACTTTGTCAAGATGATGTTAAGCCCACAGTAGCAGAGGTATACAATGTACCCACCACCACCACCACCACCACCACCCAACACACACAAAACTATGGCAGAGGATGTCCAGCCTTGTTCCGGAAAGCCCCATCCCATTCATATCACAAGTGAAAATGCTCACCAGGGGCCAGGGTTAGGGCAAAGGTCAAGTTTGTAGCAAAAGAACACAAGATAAACATACCCGTAGTCTGCAAGCAGTGAGCCAGTCGACCTGACCCACGTTCAAGTTCATTCTCACTCTACCCGCACCAGGAAAACAAATCACAGCCCATAACACACAGTCATACGGCTGGTTTAGAAGAGAGATAGAGCGCTATTCAGGAGAGAGCAGCTCATTCAACATGTGGGAACTTCTCTATACTTTACCCTTTACTCTCACCTTACTCCCCATCTGCAGGCCTCCTCTGTTTTGGTGAGGGAATCCAAAAAGAGAGACAAGAGGATGATTCTGGACATGTCTTCTCTGAGTAGCATAGCAGACTGCCAGGTGGTACAGTACAAAAGCTTTCCCAGGCATGTTTGGATATATGTTTAAGTCTTATGAACACACTTATCTGATCAAAGTTGAATGCATCAAGAGTATTATGAGATGGAAAGCTACTGTGGGATTTAGGCTGCTCTTTTAATTTATTATCCTCTCATCTGAGTTATGAGAAACTTGTTGAGTGAATTTCCATTCCCGTCTTTCAGTGTTTATGATCATATTTTATTCAAGCTCTGTCTTCCTGTTTCAGTCGATACAGCGATCTTTATTACAAAGAACATGCGGATAATAACAAAACAATATTTTTACTCTTGCAGGTGCTGAGGTCACCTACGGGGATTTTGACAGTGGCTCCTGTCTGGTGCTGGTGGTGTGGTTTGTCTAGAGTGGGAGTGAAAGCACCCAGTGATCCATGATTAACATGGAGAACTCCCACTATGACCACAGTTTCCTCTGAGAAACGGCTGTGTGGCTATGTGCAAAGCCTTGAGTCAACAAGCCACATAACCACCAGTATTAGTCACCAGGCAAATGGTGGGGCTGATATAAGCAAAGCAGTTAATGCAGAGAAAACTGTATGTATCACCCTCTGAAGGATCCTTCTCCATGGGTGTTTCTGTTTTCCTTCAACATCTTAATGGGTTTCTAGGTGTAACTGAAATTTTCCTCAGATTTGAAGCAAAGTGAATAAGCAATTTCTCGCAGTGGTCGACCCAGTGTGCTCACAGGTCAAAACACTAGCATTTGGAATTAAACCATGTAAACCTGAAAAACAAACATAACACAAAAGGTGGATACTACAAGTGTTTCTTTTTCAGAAGAGAAAAGACAATTTCATCCATTAAGGGGACCAAATTTCATAGCAGGAATTTGATAGCTCATCTGCTTCAAATCTGCCTAGAACTGATGTGATGTTAGTGTAGCAGTGATGTCTTTTTGCTTAGATCTCTAAAATAAAAAAAAAACATTCATCAATTAGTCATCTATTGTATACCTTCCTAGTTGAGTAAAAAATGTAATAATATAAATCAGGAAAGATTTGCTTCTAGTGCCAAAGTTCTATGAAAACTGTTTGAATTTTCTAAGAGATCTTTCATAAAGTTAAGACCAAATACTGTGAAGATAAAATGTCTTCACAAAGCATCTCAGTCATCATGAGAGTTTAAGAGTTTCTCAAGTGAAAAACTGTTAAGAGCAGGAGGAGGACTCGTAGGAGTAGACTCGAGAGTTACTTATGCAGAGGAGAAAATGCAAAAAAGAAGTATGATGGATGCTACACTACAGGTTAAATTCATGAATTCATTTTCAGAACCACTTAATCCTCAATAGAGTTGCAGGTGGTGCTGGAGCTTGATCCCAGCCACCAAGAGGAGAAGGGAGGATGTATCAAGAAAATGTATGTATACCCTGGATGTATCGCCAGTTCATCACACGGCTGACAGAGAACAACCATTCATTCTCACATTCATACATACAGGTGATTTAGATTGGCCAAAAAGTCCAGAATATACCCCTTCATTTCCCTCTACCTCCACATCTCCCTCCGCTCGTTCCAAATCAAAACACAGACAGATGACCTGATGTCTAAGCCACCAGAGACAAATCTGACAAAATCAGAACAGTGAGTGATAATTACAGCTGTCAATCACATATATAACCACTCCTTCCGGAAAACACCTACAGTATAAGTGGTTATAAAATATCCCATTGTGGGGCAGATTTCCTCAAACACTGCCAGGAGTAGAAGCAGAAGTCTTGTTTCCTCTCAGATTACCAGATTTATAATACACTGAGGGGTCATTTTGGAATTTTTGTCTAATGACACCAAAAATTATTGCACACTGAAGCTTTAAGATACTTGGCAATGTCAGTGTTTGATCAGTGGCGTGATCACACACCCATATTCATTTCACTTCCACTGGATGTTTTCAATTGGCCTGTGTTTTCATTTAGTAGGATACTTTAAGATAATAGTTTACAACATACATACCATAAATGTTCACTACATTCAACAGAAGTCATAACTAGACCATGTCTTAGTAGAGGCTAAACACTATCATTAAGCATATCAATTTCACTGCATATTTCCTGTGCCCATTATTTTCAATACTTTTCAGATATTAACACCTTTTAAAATAATGTATCACGCTTAGCCATGGAGTTAACCACATCCCCTGACTTTGTTTTTGTTCATTCCTTGTTTTTAGCTGCTCTGAAAATTTTCCTAAATCACTTTAAGCTTGGACTCCTTGCTAGTTTTTTTCTTTTCGATAATTTATGATCTCTCTAAGAGTATTTTCAGAATGTTTGTGAATACAGCCCAGATCTATGGTAAGTTTATGGTCCAGTTCAAAAATTGACCAATTGTCTAGAATTATATTCATGCATTGCTGTCCTGCTCTGTTTTTTGGGTATCTGCTGCCAGCGGTTTTTAGTCTGATTATGTAACAGCAACCAGTGAGAGATGACCTTTGGAGCAATGACCTGCATGCTGCACACACATCCTGTTCTGCCCTGCTCTGTTTCCTGCTCTGATGTCAGAGAATGGTGTGGCCTGATGTGAAGAACTAGTAGGAGGTGGTGAATACGTCCTCTATGTGTTATCACCTTCCCTGGTTTGCCAGGAGTATTTGCCTCTGGCCGTGACCTTCAGACCAGGAGCTGACAGGGCACAGTGAGTGACAGGATCTCACACTGACAGGGACAAACCTTTCACTACTGCTCAAAACAGGGCTCACAGGAAACTCTGGGTTATAGTGAACCACAGTTGTTCCACTGAAAAGGCATCCCTGGTCAGATGAGGAAACACTTACTTGTTTCACATCTAGAATGTAACTATTTTAAATTTTATGGTTTTTATCCTGCAGTACAGGCATTTGGGTCACAGCTGAAGGGTCAGAAGCACAGTGGGGGACTGGAGACAGGAATACAAGACAACGGAATGAAGTAACAGGAGGCTTCCCGTACAGTTCACTTTGTCCATCCCATAAATGTGCTGGATTCATCCAAAAGCACTCTCTAAAAACAATCAGCAGAAAGTTCACAATACTCCCTTTTCTAACTGAATTTCTACTGAATATAGACTGAATTAGAAAGAGAAGCTAAATGGGGCGGGGGGGGGGACTCTGAGATTAGTTCTATGCAAGCTACCACACAAATTACCACCATGCACCACTGCCAGATAATTACAAGTTGGTCAATAGTGCTACTTGAGATGGCTATAAAAACAGCTGTTGTCTTCCATTCAGTTATTGAGTGAGTAGCTTTTTTAAAACCAGACCACAAAATCACTTTTGTTTGATCATTGTCAAATCAAAGAAGCCTGTGTCTGAATACACAAATCATTGGATCCTGGTCGATTCATAGACATGGTTTCAACAGTTGACAAACCCCTTAAAATCAACTACATCTAGGGCCTACTGACATGTCCACACATGCATATTTCAGAGGTATGAACCAGACCTGACCATTCCAGTGGCGAGTCCAGAGAATAAAAAAATCTTCCGGACTAAATCTAATTCTGGTCTAAAAAAATCATCCACCTTATCTTGTTTGACTCGACAGATGACTTTCTCTGTGTGATTGATGTTTTCTCTTATTATCATTCTTTGTGGTCTCTCTCTGTGTCTCTATCATTTCTTTTCAACACTATTTCTTGTTCTTGGCGCCACTTGACAGGCTGGGTCAGTAGCAGGGTTGCAGCTGACATAACATGCAAAGTCTGCTCCAAGACAGACATATATTGTACCTCACACCTTTCCTAATAGAAAGAAATGAAAGGATGGGTGCTGCATGTTTGGGGGTGGCCTTTGGTCGTTTGGTACAAGAGGCAACGCCAACGTGCTCTGACTGAGCCTCAGTATGTGCTCTCTCTCTGGTTGCTCCATACTCTTCAATTTAGCCTTGGCACCAGCCTTGACTCAATATCTCACTCTGTGACCTCACATTGCTTGTGCGTTCCTAGCTCTGGAAACAGTGGAACCTCAGCCTGATATATGAAACCGACACTTTCATCCACCAGTGCTCTGTGGGGAACTCTGTTCCACCCCGAGAAGATCATTCTGGACTGAGTGAATGCAGAACAACTGCAGCAGTTCACAACATTTGAGTTGTAATGTGCATTACACATGAACACAAAAAGCTTCCCAGTAGTAATTATTCTAAAAAAGAGGCTTAAATTCTTTAATGTGCAAACAATTTTGGCACATGAATGCATTTCTGAAGTACAACAAACTCTTAGTCAGAGCTGCAGGCTTGGAAATTTTGCAGTCTAGCAAAGGGAAATGGCTTGTCTTGATTTAGCATCTCTTGCAAACAGTTAGTCAGCTTCAGTAGAAACATGAACAAGAAGACAGTCATAATACAGGCATGAGTTACTCAGAAACTCTGTCTTTTTCTTACAATCTTCAACCTGTAGCCTCATCTATTTCTATGTGACCCAGACCTGTGACTCAGGGTGCAAATATGTCCTGTGAGTTGGGAACAAAGAAAACATATGCATAGCAACTGTGCAATCTTCAGAGGTCTTGTATTGATTAGAAGATTTACTATGACTCCAAGATAATTGTTTTGGGAAGGAGGATGTATAAAAGTCTTTTATGAACCATCTGCCAAAACATTTAGTAGAATTTCATTGAGCTACCACAAACATGTGGATGGCTCAGCCAACATAATTCCATAACACCAGCAAAAGAACAAAATGACATAAGACCCTCACAATTAGCATGAGAAGCACCATAAATGTCAGCTGTAATAGAGAATGTTTAAGTGGTTTGGTGGAGAGAAATTACCCAGATGACAAACTGGCTAAAAAGTGAATGATGACCTCAGTGCCCAAACACATTATGGCACTTGAACCGACTGCGAGCAGATTAGAAAAGCACTGGGCCTGCATCCAAAATGGAGAACAATCTGACAAGATAAGTCTGAACCTGCAAGTAATAACGATCTATCACAATATTCCCGGAAACGATTACTCTCTTTCAACATGCTTGATCAAGACTATGGTTCTAGCCATGGTAAAGTGATTAATCAAATCAAAAAGATATTTCCAACAAGACTGGAACTAAAACAGTCAGACAAGCAAGCCAAAAAACTATTAGGCCTGTCTGATTAGCAGTCTTTAGAGACTTTGCTGAATGCAGCGAAAGAAGCCTTCGTCTGAGCAATTATTAGCTGGATACATTACAGTCACATGTATTCCTATAAATCAAAGAGCGAAGTGAAACAGTCAAGGCATTAAAATAATATAATCTTCCTGCTCTATTTTCATAACAAATACCATGGGTTAATACTTGTTCGGTAAATCGTGTTATATTTTCCTACATTTTAGAGATTTACTTTAATACTTTTTCAAGCACAGCAGCAAATGGCTGCAAATACTCATTTGCTTTACTTAGTATTTGTTTTACTTTAAGTGTATTAAAGATTTAACCCAGTCATCTGGTTTGATTTATTTCCATGATAAACACAACCAGTGTTGAACAGTAGTGTAATGAACTACTGTTTGTTCAAGAGAGCATTTAAATAATTTTTTACAGTGTAATGTATCAATTTGTTTTCTGCAGGTCTGGCAGTGTGACTGTAATAGTAACTAAAACAAATGCCCTTCTGTGAAAAAACGCAAGGACCACAATTTATATGAAACTGGAAAAATATATTCTGAAATAGAATATTAACATAATTGATGAGGATGTGCATGAAAGTCCAGACATTATGCAGTATGTGTAGAGTATTATGCCACCTCTAACTGGCATCAGACTAAATCTCTAGTGACTCTAGTTTTGTGGATTAGGAGACTCAAACCCTGCTGAGGCTTAAGTTCTAGCATCACAATATTTCATGAATTAGACAAAAAAACAACCAAATAATAACTTATATAGTGACTTCATATAAAGACCGAGCGCTAAGAACTAAACTAAAACTAAATGTGGTGATTCTTTTAAGAGGAATTCTACTTTGGTACAATGATTTGAGCCATCTTGATAGAATTGAGCTTTGATTAAACATAGACCTGAAGAACAAAAGTATGATGCCCAGTTGCTGAACAAAATAGGAATATTCTGCACACAGTTAAGAGACAGGAATCAACTGTGGAAGTATGATATGATAAATTCTAAAGAAATATGATAGGTTATGTGTGAACTTACTGTCACATCAGCAGCTAAATGAAGCAACTAGCCATAACTTTTAAATACAGTGCATAACCACTACTTGCACAATACACATAAAATAGAAACAAGTTCAGAGGGACACACTAAGTTCCTTTTCTAGCATGTTGTTAATTTCCTCTTGTGCTGCTTGTTGACTTTATACACCTGGTCATAGCTAGTCTCCATATCACAAAGCCTCACTGCCATTGTCTATTATGTCAAGACAGACAGATATTATACACTCCCTGGCCAAAAAAAATAGTCACCACCTGGATTTAACTATTCACATAAGTAAGAGGCTTTCATTGGAAACCACTTTTGTAATTACAATGTTTGGGCTTGGAATAAGTTACTTACCCGTAAATGACACACTAGTGAGTAGCTTCTCATTTGTTAAACAACCATCATTTTCCTTGGGAGCAGAAAGACTGGATATTGGAGAGAAGTGGATGAAGTGATGACTCATCATGCCTAGTGCCTACGGTTGCTTCTATTAGTCAGGTCTAGGTTCAGCAATGTTATGTGTCCAAAATTTGAGTTCAGCCAACTTCCTGTATGACTGGGATTTAACATCAGAGGATATTTTTCTTTCCTAATGGTATGGACATATTCCAAGACAACACAGATAGGATGAGGTGATGCAAGGAGAAAGAGTGGTACAGATATCATGAGATATCATTTCCACACATGGGTTGCCCACTGCAGAATTCAGACTTGAACCCTAATGAAAATATTGGAGATGTAATATAGAAGACTTTACAGAGCAATTCAGTTCTACCATCTTAAATACAAGAACAAAAGATGAAGAGTGAAAATATATGCACTGTTTGGCATAAACATTGCAATAGAAAATGTGTCCTGTAGTCAAACCTAAAGACGGTCCAACAAAATAGTATTTCCATTTTGCTTTTTGTTTTATTTATTTGGCTTTTTTTTTTTTTTTTGGCCATATAGAGTATATCAGAGCCCTATAAAGAGAGTTACAACACGCTCTGATGTCTCCGCTCCGGTGATCACGAGGTTCATGTAAGCCTGAATAATTCCAAATGAACTGAGCGCTGTCATGTTATTCTATGGGACAAACAGCAGTGAGCATGGTAAATCTCAAAATAAACCACACACAACTGTTGCTGCACTACTGTATGTATTGTGGGTGTTCTACTTTTGCGTAGTGGGGCTGACCACTGAATGAACAGCATTTATTACTTTGAAAACTTGAATTTTGAGGGGAAAGGTTGGTGATAGCTTGGGTAGGCTACTTACATGAGTGGCACTAACTTTAAAAGTTAATTCATCTGCAATTGTAGTGTACTGGTAAGGAGATAGACAATTTACCATTTTTAAGTTTTACTATTATAGGACTGAGGTACAAACAGAAAACAGTGGTTAGCTGTGAACATTGTGCACCTGCCAAGCTCTGCTCTGATAACACACAATTAAGCATTAACCAGCGGATAGCATAGCAGCGAATTTAGCATGCTAGCATTAGCACAGATGCTAAACTCATTAAAACTCAACATTAACAAACTCAGAACTCAACAGAATTCTTATAGGATGAGTCGGATCTTATAAATGCCAAGTTACATAAGTTTTGCTTCCTTTAACTCATGAATAATAACTTTAATGAACTTTTATTGTCAGAGCTCAGCTCTACAGCAACTCTACTAATGATCACATGACCTCAGCTGACAAACTTAACCAAACACCACCAGGTTCAGCAAAACAACTAAAATAAAACCAGCTGATAACAAAATTTGTCCTAATGTTACCTTATCTTAAAAACTCCATCATTTGTGGTTATAGTGCTTAAATCTCAACAGCTAGCAAAATCAAGCTAGCTAACTATAGGGGTACAGCTGAAAATCCAACATAACAGTTGTTTAAGATATAAATTTATACAAACGCTAACACGTACCACAGAAAACAGAATTTGCAACATAAGGGTCTGCTAATACAGGAAATGCACTTGATAATTTGAAAGATAATGATATCTTATTAACTTAATGCTGGAATTGCTAAATCAGCTGTAATAGAACTGAACGTGTTCTGACGGCATTACAATCAATGTAGGAACTATTGGCCCCTCCAGGACCTGGAAGTAGGTCCATATTTCGTCTGCCATTTTTACAGCGGGAGTCTATGGAAGTGTTGTGACTCTGGTGCATATACAATAAATCACAATGCAATATTTAAGCATTATTTTTGAGCCATCGTCTTCTTGACAAAGTGGTGAGGCTTTAAGCCTATAATAAGAAGAACTAAGCAGTCACTTACACAGAGTGGGCCGGCTGTCTGGTGACTGCAGGTCGGGGGGTCTGGGTCTTTGTGGTGTTGATGGCCTGTCTGTCTGAGGGCCTTCTCTGTGGTTGGTCTCTCTGGAAAGGGTTGGTCCCTGGTCGAACGCGCCTCAGGCTGCCCCCATCACGGATGTACACCTGCTCTGGTGCTACCTCCTCACAGCGGGGTCCCTGGAAGCCTGAGCGACACACGCAGGTATGTGGTCGGCTGCAGGAGCCTCGGTTCTGGCAGGGGGGCTGGCAGTCAGCTGAAGAGAGAGCACAGATGGAGATCAAGTTTTCAGCAGGTCATGTTAAAGCATGTGCCCTCTAGTACAAGGGAGCAGTAGCAGAAATGGATTTCCCTGATCTCAGCACAGGGGCTCATTTTAAATTGATTCAATCAAGGGTCCATTAGCCTCAACTCTTTCTGTCTTTTTTATGCAGCAGAATGCCTGGAGGAGCTGTCATATTCAATTCATCTTGAGCCTTTAACTGCCCCGTTTAGTCTAAATGTATATGATCACTTACATTAAATACTTATCCAATTGCTCACTAAGGTAAAGCTTATACTTCAGGTTCACGGCTCCGTTTACTGCCGCTAGCATTTCTGTACACAGTGATTTCCTACAAATACCTTTCGTCACTCATCTAGAATCCAGAATGAGCCCTCACTGTAACACAGGCAGCATAAAAATGTAATAAAAGTAAGAGGTCGTAAAAGAATGAGCACATGGGAAAAACTGAATACTGAACGCCAACTGAAAATAGCTGACACTTCATCAAAGAAATAGCTTGTCGAGCTCTATCTTTTATTTGAAAAATAAACTAAATCTGAAAGGACTTACTGAACTTAAAAGATAAATGTGGGCAAAATATTTATCAATAGTCTGCAAATACACCGTGTTGAGGTCATTTTATGGTCATGGAAAAATAATCTGTGTCATTACCAGCCCACCCCTACATCCTCCCATCACACTCCAGATACTTTAAGCACTGAAAGACCCGTGGCACACAATTTTAAGTAAACAAGCCCTCAATCTTATGACACCAATGTATGTCGTAGACGTTGCTTGAGGATTTATGACATTGTCTTCAAACAGTAAATCAGACCAGTGTTGTGTGGCGACTAAAGCAAACAGTGGCGTTCTGTCAACAGGGCTATGGAATGCTATTGACACAGATGCTGTGGACACTGACAGATCGCAGGCAGGAACACTGCCACAGGTTTTGGCTGTGATGAGCGCTGGCAGTCCAAAGGGCCCCACTGGGCGCAAACAGCACTCTACCTGCAGCACGTTTCCTGTTATTGCGATACAGCTCAGACTCCTGGACCGCTGCTTTTAGTCTTGAGTCAAACTGCACTGGACCCCTTAAATGCTGTTCCTGACAACATGAGCTCAAAATGACAGAAAGAAACATGACAGCACTGTGTAAAAACTGTTGACATCCAGTTCCACATTCCCACAAGCTAATTAAAGCTCTGTATGTCAGTTTTCTCAGAACATTATGCTCTTACCACAGCATTATGCATTATCAGACTGTGGTATAATAAAAGTAACAAACTGAGGATTTATATAAGGAAAACTAATCCATTCAAACATTTAGTTATAAATACTCTGAGGAAAATTTGGACCATTTTTGATGACGTGTACACATTCAGACAAATGTGGTTGTAGATTTGTATAACTTGGTATGTGACCCGAATTTTCCATCACTGGATAAGAATTGCCTGAGCTCTGTTTGGCAAAAAGATGAATACATCATCTAACTAAAGTACAGATTGGCTGGGTGCCACCTCCTTTTCCGGAGTCTGTTTAACCTCAAGTTTTGGGATGAAGCTGCGGATCAAATAGGCCAAAGATTCCAGTGACATTATGCTGCCGCGGGTTGTGCTCAGTAATGTGTGAAACTGTGTTCTTCAAATAAACCATCTGAATTGAAGTGAGAAACAGTGGAGGCCAGAAAAATAACCCAATAAATGAAGGTTCATGGCTGGCTTACGATGGGATATGTGTTCAATCGAGTGACGTGTGAGTCTTATTTTAGCAGTGACGCACAGAATTGAGACCAGACAAACATGTCGCCTGTATTGACAATAGAGTGGACAGGTCAGTGACTCTGGGCCTGACATGTGCCCCACATGAAGCCTCTTGCATGGCTGAGGCATACAGTGTCGCTGCCTGTCAGTGTTGTCTCTAGACTCTGCCTCTGGGCTGTTGAACACATTGTCGCAGTAATTGCTGTCGTGCAGATTTGTCTTGCACATCATTAAAACTAATTGCCTCACATTCCAGCCATTTCACAAATATGTGCAGCAATTATTACTTTGCGAGAGTAATAATAAAATGAGAATCCATCGGAAATAAAAGAGGAGAAATGGCAAACATTCCTGGCATTGCCACTTCAGCCTTAATTATGGCTGAGACAGCCTGGCCAAGTTTTGGGAGATTGTGTCCAGATCCAGTCATCTGAAAACAGGAGACTATTAGACGGTTGTTGGCAGCGTTGAAATGTCCAAACAAACATGCTGAGCTAGACAAAGCAGTAATAAAAAACATTATTAATATGGAAACAGTTTTTTCTTTGGAGAGAGGTCTGAGTATCTCTTTTGCTTCCAGTCCTCTCACATTTAAGAGGAGTAACATGCCTTTTTAAGCAGCTTTAAGCCAAAGTAAGTTCACAAATAATCCAGATTCTATTGCAACAGCCATTAAAACAGCTAAAACTTATGAGTATTGACCCAGCACTTGGCTGTATGTAGGATGATCAAAGAAACCTCCACCACAGACTCTCATTTTTTACTTAGAGCTCATTTCCAGTCCATTACAATCCACCAGAGATTGTACTTCCTTTCTCTCTGACCCACAGTAATACAACCCATCGAATCTTTACAGTCCTCTCATTCAGGAAAGGGTGATTTGAAACCAATATGTGCCATAACTCCGATCTGTAGCAAAATCTCCTCACATTGCAAAGGTCAATAGTGCAACCAGGGGTGAACTGACATTTCTGAAGTTAATATTTATAATCAGAGCGTAATTGTGATGAATAAGGAAAAACTCTACTAGCAGAGCACATTATGCCCCATTATGAGATTTAGAGGATGGAAGCTGCTCTGGAGATTAGGATTCAGTCGAATATGACAAAGGCTTGACTAAAGACCCTTTCAAACCATGTAACCAAGAGACAGAAAGCTAGGAATTTAGTAGAAGACAAATTAGCAAAAAAAGAAAAATCAGCAACTTACCTGTGACTGGTTAAATCCTAGTCGCCTTTTCATCAATATAATCAGTTTGGTGTGGCAACAGCAGAACTTTACCAGGGAACAAGATTGAATATGTGAAGAAAATATTGCTGTGACATTGCAGAAAACTGACCCATACACAACTTGTGATTAAAAATGTGGTCTGGTAACCCTCCTGTGATGACAGATTGAGCCTCTCTTTAGGAGTCACCACAGAATCTGACAGATTTGATGAAACAGGTCAAGTGTTTAAGATTGTGGGAGGCAGCAGGGAGAGACAACCTTAAAATATGCCTTTCATCTGAACACACTATCCACTGAAGAAGTAAGAATTGGTCTATTGAGCAGTTAATACAATTGCTCTCAATGCTAATGACTTCAAGTGAGTGTTAATCTCTTTCCAACATGTGATTTCCACATGGTTAATAATGCATTTTAAGGGTTGCCAAAAGCTAACTTTGCTGTCTACAAGTAACGTCTTGTCACTGTTACTCTACCGTTTTCATTAAAGCAAAAGTTCAGATTCTATCTATACTGTTCTAATGAGAACCAGAAGGGAGGGAGTCTGTCACTGTTTGACTGATCCTTTATTTGCTCTTTGTGGTAACTCTTATATGGGTAATATTTCACCAAATGAAGGTGCCTCTGTCATAGATAGATACACATTTTTCAATCACAGTGTGGGTTTTTTGGTCCAATACGGTAGTTGAAGTTTTTATTCTCCTAACCCACTTCAGCTCTGTGGGAGGATTTTGTTAACCTACAGCTGACCCATGACACTGTGTACATTACTTTTAGCCACGCTATATCTCGGGTGCTTCCACAGCACCCCTCAAACTCCCATATTCAGCATCTAATGAGCCACATGCTGAGGAGCTCTGTGGAGGATATCTGGATCTGGGGGCGTGTGCCCGCCACTTGTAAAGCTGACTCTGAGACGTGGTGCTCACCAAAAACCCACAAACCCCATCCTCCAGAGGGATCACATCCCAACAACTTCCATATGGTCTTTAAGCAGGAGGGTGCTATGATATATGTTAGCTATGGTCTTCCCTAACAACACTGTGGCCTCAGTAAGCGCGTGTGAGACTTAAAGCCGTAGGGTGTTTGCTGTAAATGTTGCCCTGTGAGTGTCAATCAAGCCCTGGCTCGCAAATTTAGGGTTTAGCACTGAGATAAATGTGACAGCAACTGCATGTCTGTTTCATGGCATTGTGAATACGAGAGGCAAATATCAGTCCTCTAAATGTCTTTTGACTCTCTATTATTTCTGTATCATGAAGAGTTCATGAACTGTGCAGGATAAATAAAGCAAAAAAGGCAGGAAGACATCCAGGTCCAGACGCTGACTAGTACCTCATTTTAACTGCATTTGTGTCTATGGTAGCAATTAGAAAAACATGTGGTGCAGGAGTCCAAAGCAGGACCCAATTGCAACCTACAAACAGACACACCAGCTGGAGTGGAGAAAGCTGCACTCCTGGTTTGGGGAGACAAAGTAAAAGCGAGCTGTCCAGCGTCTACGTTAATGATGGTCTTTGGGACGCTGGGGTGTGTATTGATTACAGGATCTGTCTAATGGGCCATAAGTCTGTGCAGGCAACAGGCAGTGTAATACCCCTGAACTGTGAACTGTGTGACCCCCACAAATCGACACACGACATAGAGTAAAACCGAGGAGGCTTCCACGGCTGTCTTAGCGGCGGTAATTTCAACCTTGGCTCGATGATGTCACCACAAACATTTTAAAACCCTCTTCCTGTTCTTGTAAAACAGAAGAGGATCAGGAAGCTTGGTTATCATAGGTACTGCAAATCTTTTTTTTTTTTTTTCCAAGGTCTGGGGAAAAGGAAGTTGCTTTTCTCATTTGCTTCTATGTTCAGTGTTTCAATATTATAATGCTGAGTATGTAATTTAGGTAGTAAGACAATTTACCTACAAAATACATTTCATCTCAAAAGTGTCTTATGGCTTCTCAGTGCTTGTCATACACTGTAATCTTAAGTGTGCTTGCCATAAAAAACATTTAACATCAGAGTTTAATCGTGTGGTATGTGTAGATTTTATCAAATAACATATGCTATGGATCTGAAACCGCTTCGAGCCAAATTTATAAAGGGTCTAACAAATGCTAATGATGAATATCTAACGTTAAGACCATGTCCTCTGCTGAGTCTTAGAGAGGTTAACCAAAACCAAAACAGGATGGCTTGTGTTTATTAGGTTAAGATGGTAAAGGTATGGCTCTAAGTACTAGGGGCTTAAAAACCTTCCCATGTGTGTGTCCTTCAAACTTTAGCAGCTGCTTCACACATGTTGAAAGAAATGAAGAGCATTTAAATGCATTTCACACCAAAGATCAAGTTTAAGCATAAACAGCCATTGTGGTTATTGATTTAATACAGAAAATGAAAGGAATGGAAATAAAATAGATTATTATTTTGGTGATTATTTCACATAATACTCTTCATAATGATGGTTTTGACATCCATGAAAGTTTCTGCTTTTGGATACCACATGAGTTTTCTTTAAAATCTATCTGACCAGTGTAACATTGCATGGAATGAGGTAACCATAAAATGCTGACAGCTCAGTTGAGCCTTTAACATGACTTACGTGACTCTCAATGCATTTACACTGGAGGGCTCTAATTCTGGACCAACTACACTGGGGACATGATATAATTAGAGAAGCATGCTACATGCTAAATTTTTTGTATGGAAAAAGGAAGAAGAGGTATCTTGTGATGGGGGAGGTAAGTAACAGAGAGAGCAAGGGAGAGAATGAGACTTTCTGCATGAGGAGTTATTTTAGGTATGGGGCCCTGAGCGGCACAGCAGGCCAAAGAAAGCTGGAAGACAATCAAAAAGAAACTCCTTTCTACCGCGTTTCAGTCTGTCAATCACCAACTGCTTAAGAGACTAAAAACAACTTTATTCCTCCACGTGAATGATGCACCTTTCATCTGCACTTTTCTAAGACACCAGAGGGTTTAAATCAAGGACCATCTGTGTGTGTTTTCCTTCTTTTTTTTTTTTTTTTTTGGGAGGGGGGGTTGTGTTGTCAGTGCAGCATGTGCTACATATACTACATACTCTCTCCAAAATATTATGATGTATGGTGTGGTGAAATGAATTCTCCCGTAGAATCTATAAGCTTGCACTTAAGGGACCACTATGAGCTTGAGGAAAATGTAAAGCCAGTTCCTGTCTGGGCTGTGGGGACCCCAGTTTGGTAATGTATATTGTCCCATGCAGTCACTTTGTGTGTGGTAGACCATGTCTTTAATCCAATTACTAAAACAGTCATGTCAACCGGAGATTTCAGTGCAACACACGATAACATAGATGAAAAGTGAACCTAGCAGTATGAGTTAAGTCAGCATCTGACTCCTTTCTGAGCTGGTAGGTGGCTACACTGGAACCTTAGCTTGCCAGAGAGCTCATTTAACTTTGACTGACTGTGTGTGTGATACCCAGTAGCCTTTCCAAGAAAGCATTTACAGCTGGGTATGAGTGAAAGCCACATTCAAGAGTGCAAAGATAAGAATGAAGCCTCTGAAGGCTGATACAAAGAAGACCACATGCAATTTAAATCTCCTCTCCGGTAACACTGGCTTTAGAAGTTCTTACATTAATTGTTATTTAACAACATTTGTAAGGTAAAACTTCAAAACAGTAATTTTACACAGCAAATTGATGGTTTCTGTACTTAACCATAAACATAGCAGCATTTCAGCTTAATTCCACAGCAAAGTAGCTGACTTAACACACTTCCCATATGTCATTAGACTTTAACAAACAAGGACTGGACTTACATTGTTGTATGAAATTTGAATGTACAGTAAATATGTGGGGATCGTACTGTAAATATGTGGGGTATTCACATTGTTCATTTAGGGATAAGCTTTTGTACTGGCTTCCCTGGGGTGTGATGCCAACTGTCGGGTGGTCCAATGACATCTCGTTGTCTTTTATGGCAATGACAATAAACTGGAACTGAACTGAACTGTATTTTGTAAACAGGTTTCGGTGTCTATTTCCATTGCAAACTAACAGTTTAGACTTTATTGAACAAACTATCATCTCTATTATTGCTTGGGCAGGCACATAATATTCCCATAGTTTACTGCTTCAGTATTTTATGAATGAGGTTGTTTTAGCTGTTGACAGGTCCATTGGTGTTGGATTAAATGATGTAAAACCAAGTTTGGTGCCACTTTACAAAAAGCCACTTACAGGCAACTTTTGACAAAAGGGTCATCGGTTTGATTTCCTGGACCTGCCCACTCAAACCCCCCCCCCACACACACACACACACACACACACACACACGCACACACACGCACACGCACACACACACACACACACACTCCACCCCTTTGCTCCTGGCAGCCCACTGCCATTAGTCTGCAGTGTGTTTCATGTACAATATAAATAATACAAATAATAAAGATTGTTCTTGAAAACCTTGATTAGGTTATTAATTTATTAATCTTGAATCTTTAATAAACCATTCTAAAGAAGCTACAACATTTTTCAAGAATTTCTTCATGCTAATGTTACTTTATCAGTCCTATTTACTAATGTTTAATACCATTTACAACTGGCAAAACTGAGCCTTTTTTTTTTTTACAAAGTATATTGCACATCACTAATTGTTAATAGGTTACTAACATTTAGAACACAAATCAACATGAATTACCACAATGTATCACTTTAATATCAACCATGCATAGTAATCCAAGCATGTATGATGTAACTGTGGTGATATGAGAATAGCTGCTGGTTGAAAGTACAAGTGGTTAGTTTGATGTAATGTTGACAAGAGTATTAAGATGTGACGATGGTAATTAAAATGTCAGATGCAGCTGACTGATATGGCTGATAGAGACAACAATGGACGATAAGCAGCCAGTGAGATGGGAGACCTAATGTTAACAGAAAATGTAGGGAAACTATTTGACAAGCAGCAGGTCACTGTTGCAGTTTGTTTCTATTGTGTATCTTTATTAAGCTTATTAATGAGCTATAAAGTGTTTATAACTGAATTATAAGCCACTTTATGAGGGTATTTGTGAAATGGTACAGAAAACATATAAGACATCTACTACACACGACCCTCTGGAGTGTTCAGTTCAGACATTTCAACAACTTCTCTCAACATTTGAGTTAAAGCAGTCGATGCAGCTGACAGACAGTCTTGTCTTATAACTCAAACTGGACTACCACTGGGCTGTGAGTGGGAAGTGGACCAATTTAGCCTCCCTCTGCTCTACATCTTAGCAACAATACTTTTTGATGAGCAGATGTGATTCTCAACACAGTGGGGAATATTATACATGCTGACCCAGAAACAAAATACTCAGTTCCTTTCAAAGGGAACTTCAATTCTATTTGCAGGTAAGCAGATGTAAATGCAGTCATACTAACACAAAGTCTAACTTTAGCAGCAAACCAAAACACACACACTTTTGGTTGTTAGCCATCATCAATAAAACCAACTTTGCGTAGGTAGAACCTCAGCCAGAAAAGCCTATGAATTTTTATTTCTGATTACAGTGGTCAGCTTAACCGCAGAAAAAATAAACAGGAAGAATTGTGATGTTCTGTTTTTCTTAATGGATCAAAGTGTTCTATCACAACATTTTCTATTTTCAGCACATGGAATTTACTTTAATACACAAACAAGTCTGCTAACCATCTATCCTGAATCTGAAAACAGAGACAGGCAGCGCTGGACTTGCCAGGCCCTGGGCAGGGCTCTGTCTTCAGAGAACCAAACAACAGTCTCCCAGTAGACCCACAGAGACCCAGACATAGACCTTTTTCTAAACACATTTCTAAAGACATGTAGGCGCACTCCCTGGACAACTAGTGAATCAATTCCTGTCATATATTTGTTCTGACCTAAACCCAATTGAACAAGGACGTATTGTTAGGAAGCCATAACTCTTAACACCAAATACAGCCTCACGGGTGAAGCCTGCAGCTGACACTTTTAATATTAGACATGACTTCAATCCCTTCAGTGAGAATTTCCTAGACGCGGCTCAGCCACGATATGTTTTTACTTCTGCTCCCAGTCGACAGGTTTGTTCCTTTTCTTTCCCCAGCTGTGAACATGTTTTCTCATGCTGCCATCTCCTAATAAAGCAGCCTGGGTCTCAGGCGAGGACAGAAATAAAGATAGCCTGACTGAGCCTGTTTTCTCCATGGAGGTCTTCTTACGTGGGGGGCTTCCAGCTCCAGTCTGGGGCCTTTGTGTTGGCACCTTGCCGGCCGTGGGGTTTCACTCAGCTGATGATAGCATAGCCTCCAGTCAAACCTGGGTGAGGGCCAAACTGTAAGAGGGTCCAGATGGTTGGACAGCCCCCTGGCCTGCTGAGATTCACTGACTTGTTTAACATAGACACGTTAGACTGGACCTGTTACTTTCTGGCAGATTAAAAGTATTTACACTCTTAATTTGATGTAACTGCAGCTACATGTTAAGTGTAATTTACACCTTAGTAAGTGTGTCTTTAGCTTGGACTTGAGAAAGAATGGAAGGAGGCTTTGCAGTGAGCGGGAGGGAAGGAGATCTAATTAGGAGGCTGCTGAGGCCAATCAGCTTGTTGTGTAATCGACTGGGTTAAATGTGTTTTGCGTGTGTGTGAGGGGGATAATTAGCAGAGGAGACACAGGGAAAACAGTAAACACGCCAAATGTAGATGGATGGATGGATGGATGGATGGATGGATGGATGGATGGATGGATGGATGGATGGATGGATGGATGGATGGA
>JAPQRP010014057.1:0-16310 GCA_037367295.1 Apogon hyalosoma
CCATAGGTGTGAATGTGAGAGTGATTGTTTGTCTCTATATGTCAGCCCTGCGATGAACTGGCGAAATGCCCAGGGTGTACCCTGCCTTCACCTGTATGTAGCTGGGATAGGCTCCAAGCGACCCCCATGACCCCAGTGAGGATAAAGCAGGTTCAGAAAATGAACGAATGAGTTCATTTTTCATTTTTTTTCACCAACTGTAATATTCCATTCTGTGGATGTGCTTTATGAGGAACTATCTTGACTTTTTTCTCTGTGCTACCTACTGAGTGTGGTTTTCACAGGATTTTGAGAATTTCGTATTTGTTTCTACATAAATAATGCTGCATTTTCAGACTTTACTGAACTAATAATCAACTAATAAATCATAATTACAATATTTCCTCTTATGGGTAACAAGCATTGGGGGGATTAAATTTGTGATTGACATCTGATGTTATTGAGTCAAATGTGAAAAAAAAATTCGCCCTTACACAGGGGCATCAGTTTGATCTGTATTTATATTTGATTTGTCCAGACAGGAGAGAGCTGTGAAAGGTGATGCTGGTGTTCTTTGCCCTAATTTCAGCTCCTGCAGCTTTAAAGAGTACCTGTAGTGAATTTTCATTGCTAGTTCAAAAGATCACATATAATACTAGTGGTTCTGTCAGGTAACTTATGTCATTATCAAAGTACACTCAAGTACTAAGTCAGTGTTCTGTCAATCAGGCATGGTCAGACATCAGACATGTTGCCTCCTTCATGAGCTGTTCCAGCACTGGTACTGAAGCAGACATGTTGATTTGTCTGATGACCTGGGCTGTGATGGACTGGTCCTTGACCTTGTGCAGCAGACACCAGTCTAAGATGACACGTTATCGGCCAGTGCTGGGTCATGTTTCTAGGACAACGATGGAGTGCAAAGCTTACAGCTGCACAAACAAGCGCCAACACGTGCTTTCCACTCAGTTTCGCTCACTGACTGCTGCTTGTTTACTTGCATTTCATCAACCAGAATCAACACGAATACATCACTTCTGGCCAGCAATGGCTGTTCCCCATAGGCTCTGCCCCCGCCTGTAATTCACATAATAAAAAGGTCCAGTGTGATGCATTTATGTTTGTTTGTTGTTGTTTTGTACTGAATTTGCAGTTTTCTTGCTTATAAGTAATACACAAAGTACAATTTATGTCATAAGCACGACCAGTACAGGTAGAGTTTAATGCTCTGCAAAAGTTACTTCTGTCCAAATGTCCATCTTCAGCTGCTTCAGGGTTCTTTTATGTTTTGTCCTCCCTCCTCAGGCTGTTGACCCTCTGCTGCTTCTATTTTGTAAAACAACGTCTTTCAACAATATCTTTCATTGTGTCTGAGTTGGATTCTGACACCTATTGATGAGTACAACCTCAAAGTGTTAAGCACCTGCCAAATACTCCCTTGAACACAAATTTCACACATCTTTTGAACCCATTAACTTTACCAAAGACATTTGCTCAGTTTTGGATCGTCTTTTGCTACATTATGGTCAACCTTATTTCTCTTCTTTAGGCCTGTGGCTGCTGGCATCTGAAATTAAGAGGACACCAACATGAGTCCTCACCTTGTTAAAAAAAAATATTTCCCCTCAGTTATGGCAGAATCTCAGTTTACATTTGAGTTAAAGGAAAACACAAGTCTCTAATAAATCAGTAATGAAAACAGTGTTGAGGCTACTACTTCTCATACAAATCAATCTTTTGTTCTAGTTTAATAATTGCAGGACTTACCTCAGACTGAAATATAAACAGAGATCATTTGGTAGGACATATTTGATATGTCTGTTTTCTCTGCATTTAGAAGAAAATAAGTCTTGATAGGCTGACACACAGCAGAGAAAACAGACAAGGAAGATAAATGCAATTATGTTAAAACAGCTTTTTCCATTTGATGAAATCTAAGGCTACTAATGCAACCTTGGAAAGACATGTGACTGTTGTTTGAAGCTTTCACATGTACAGTGATTACATTAGTGGCTGCGTCAGAGGACTCTTCTTCCATCTGCTATGACCTTAAAGTACATAACACATAAATAATCAACTCTGCTGATTTAAATAACTTAGAATAGTTTATTCAATATGAGCACAATCCAAGAAAACACAGACGTAACTTTTTTTAAGGAGAACTTGAGCACAAGTAATTGTTTTAATTGTTCTGATTACTTTACTTCACAAAGTAAACTCAACAAAAGCCAATAAAACTCATTAAAAAGGAAATGGTTGTTATGGTTGTTGACATCTGAACTCCAGATATTATTTTACATCTGTTTTTGTATTTTCTCTCTTTGTCTTTATCATTTCAGCTGCTTCCTTGACACTTTTCCCATAACTCAGCCCAATTTGTTTCTATGCCTATAGCAAACTGGATGAGTTCGCTGGAAGGTGTGTAGGTTCAGTGTACAGTTAACCCTTTAGGTACCAGAGTTTGTTTGTTTGTTTGTTTTTTCAAACATATTCAATTTTGAGTTCATGATTTCAAAAAGCTGTTTGTTTCATTCAATTATGTTGCATGTCACAATATTGTGACATTGGTGCTGAAAGGGTTCAAATATAAGTATGGTCAATTCGATTTAAATTAGATTTACTGTAATATTTATTTACCTGTATGTGCATTGTGTCAGGTTATGAGATGTTGGTTACATTGCACAGCCCTTGGAGCACATACATCTGAATGTCTACACATGTCAAAGCGTGGGAAAGATAAGCTTTACCAAAACAATGATGTGACATGTTTTACGATGGATGGAAAGTGGTAATACGCCATTATCTTCACATCTGTCTGCTTCAGTGTAATCTGTATATTTCTATTTTTGTGCTTCATTTTATCTCTAAAACCATATTTCTGCTGAGTTCTTTGTGTCTGTGGAAAAAGGCCAGAAAGGCTGAAAGGTGACACTAGGAGGGTCACAGTTTTATTTGGTGGGCAGATGCAATCCTCATGTTCTCAATCAGGTCATCTCCTATCATTGCCACAGCTCAACCTGCCATTCACCCTCTGTCCCTGCTGTGTACACTCACTTAATATATGTAATATGGTCCAGTTTCGACCCAAGCTAACTTCATTACACGCGACTGAATAAGAACCACATGACGTCTGTCACGACAAATGGGTATTAGCTCAGTGTGGATAGTGTGTGTGTGTGTGTGTGTGTGTGTGTGTGTGCGTGTGCGTGTGTGTGTGTGTGTGTGTGTGTGCTGTGTGCATGGCTGCAGTGTTTGTACGTCCAGGTTTAAGGAAGTTCATTGGGAAATCTAAACCATTTCAAAACATTACAACCATATTATGTCTGGCTACTCTACACCGGCGAATCCCTTGCATTCAATTTGAGGTCAAGACCCTGAAATTGGTCTGTTAAATCTTATATGGAACAGATGTACCACAGTGGGTATAATATAAATACTATGCTGCGCACTAAATAAAGTGTATTATATTTGTTTAAGTCAACATTATGGCTCAGGTTCTGCAGACAGATTTTCAGACATGCTCCAACTTAAAACAAAAGTAAATACCTGTAAATGTTCAACGGTTAATGGAGTTTTTGAAAACAAAATCTGGTTTGAATCATATAAATGACATAGACTGAAATTACAAGATTACTGCAGGTATCCAGTACTGTAATGTCACCTCACTGTTTTAACAAGAACAATTTGTAACCATATTGTTTGAATATTGGTGACATGTTAAGTAGGACCTCCACTCTAGTTTTTAAGTGACATGGCTTCCCCTTTAGATAATGCACCATATGTAGTGTTTTGTCCTTTCTATATTTTGTACTATATATTTTATTTATTACCTTATATAGATACAAATCTTGCTACAAAACTGGTTGTGATAAATAAAAATAAATAAAAATAAAATAAAACATATCACTGTAAATACTTGGAACTCTTTGAATGGCTGATAGGTGCAAAGATAAAACTTAAGATAGAAGTTAAGATAGAAGGAACACTGCTGAGGCTTCCACAGTATGCAATATATGAATTCTAGGGCTGTCAAAATGAACATGTTAATGCGGATTAATCCATCATCATGATTTATCTTAAAAATTTTACCACAATTAACCCATCTGCAGTGCAGAACGACTCTTAACATCTCTGCCAACACATTTGGGTCCGTTTGTCCAAGTAGAGGTACCATCACGCATGTACAAATGGGCAATTGATCCAGTAGTGACAGGCAGCAGAACCAACCCATAAAGATGAAGAGGCTAAACAGCACGCTGGCCCTCAGGATGGAAATATGAGGACAAAAAAACCCAGACGGAACAGTTGTTTCAAGTTGTTTTGTTTCATGTTGTTTTGTTGAAACTGTTGCAGGTGTTTAATAAACATGTTAAGTTCATATATATATTCCCTTCTTTCTTGAGTCTGTTTGCTCATGCAAAATGAAACACAATTAACACAGATTAAAAATGAATGATTTTTAATTGTGATTAATTGAAATTAATCCACAGCAATCCTGTGATTAATCTGATTTTTTTTTTAAATCGCTTGACAGCACTAATTAATACACAATGTGTAATATAATAGTCCTGGTTTTTTTTTTTGGGGGGTGGGGTGGTTAGTGCTCTTCATGGTATGCATTTGGTGTTATGGATTAACAGTATTAAGTTGCTCATGATCTTACCTAAGCTTTGTGTTGGAGTCATCTACTGATACCGCCCACCATTACTCTATGTTATGCATGTATGTTATGTGTGACAGGTATGGTCATCAACATGTTTAACAGCCACGAGTTCAATATAGTGCTTTTCGGGTGGATTTTCTACAAAAATCCAAATTCTCGCTCTCTTAACTACCACTCGTCCACTCCTCTACAGCAGCAACGGTATACAACACCAAACACTGATTAAAGACGACCACCTACCAGCACGACATGAGCCCCAATACTAACTTTACATAAACACACTAATCTTCTATAGTGCACCTCTCAAGTACTTCAATAAAATTATTGGAATCATTGTCATAACAAATATTTAATTGAACTGGAATTGTGAAGGGCTTCTATCTAAATATCGTCCTTCAACTAAAAAAGCTAACCACACCACAGCCTGTGGTCATACCTTTGAACAATTTCAGTGCTATATATGTAGCAATATCTTTCTAAAGGTAAAATCAGAAAAGTTCTTTACCATCCAGTATTTGTTTTGAATGGTTTTAATTTTCATTATTTAATTATTTGTTAGAAAAGCCACAAAAAATGAATGATGATGAATAATACATTGTAATAAGTGAAATAAAAGTTAAGATCAAGTTAGCAAAATAAATGCATTGCTTTTTACATTGTAATCAAGTAATAATCCATTTGTTATTTAACACAGGTAGTGCCATTCACGTTGGGGGAGTTAGTTTATTGTGTGCATTCTTTATATGTGCACTGATATAAAAATGCACTGGTGTACCGTGTGTGATTACAACCCAGTCACCCTGGGTGCACATTAATGCCTCTCTAAACTACCTCCACTGTTTCCGACTGTCTCACTATTTTCCATGGGAACATCATTATAGTGTTTAAAAGACTGTGTGAATAGAGAGGAGAATGCTGTGGATGAGATGTTGATATGAGCCCTGAAGCAGAGCACAAATATAAGCACCATCGATTTTGCGCTTATTGTTTTTTAACAAATGGCCACATTTGGGCCCTTGGCAAACAGCTGGTGGAGGAGCAGGTTTTAGATTAAAGAGTGTGCAAAAGACTCAGTGAATGAATAAAATATGGCATCAAATCCGATAAGTTCTTTATTCTGTCACATGATGAGATAAAGTAAAGGTGTTTTATCCTCTGGTGGCATGTTGTTGTTTTTCTGTGTTAATCTGTGAAATCTTTTCACTTCATGTTTGTATCTTCACTCTCTTGATGGATTAGACCTTTACGATTAAGTATAAGTAGCCATATATTTGTTAGCTCTGGTCCATAGATTTGGAGAGCAGAAACTGATGGTAACCATGCTGTGCTGAATATTGGTGACAGGCTATATGAAGTAGAAGCCCCAGTGGCATTGTGCTATTAGTATATACAGTCACAAAAATAATAATAATAATATATGAGCCATCTTCTAAGTATAATTATAAAGGGCTTCCCCTACACAGAGCACCTGTGTTACACTGATGTCTTACACAGACTCAGTTCAGAATGTACAACATTTCATGGACACAAGCCAAGATAATAAACTGGGCTATATGACTGCTGCAGGGATGATGTATTTTTGTAGGCTAACCCAGAAGTTAGCATCGCTCTGGTTCCCCTGACCAAAATCCAATGGGACTCTTCCATTGGCTTTTGGATTATTGTGGAAAATAAGCTCTGCAGCAAACTTTATTAAGCTTTTGTGTTTCTTTTAGCTAGATAACCTTCACAAATGAAAACCACTTCTATGGACTTGGAAGTATAAATATGATCCCCAAATATTGGTGTTATTGGTCTATAAATGAGGCACACCAAGGCTGTGGGTCTTCAAAATTACTACCATAAAGTATCCAACTTAAAATTTGATTTCTTATGTTGACTTTCTCACAGAGTAATGTCCTCTTAAGGCCTTTAAACACCAGGGCCACAGATATCTTGCATCAAAACTGTTCATACTGACAGTGATACAAATTTGAAACAGTAAATGGTCTGAATAGATTGAGGTTCGTCCATTCTTTATACAGATCCAGTGTTATATAAAGCCTGTGAGGTGTGACTGCTTCGCATTCCTTTTGTATATCTTCAGTGTCTAAAGGGTAAAGACCTTGGCTCCAAAATGAAGCAAATGTGGAATTATTTTACAGTTGTAATACCACTGATGACCACTGGGGTTGGCTCCACAAACCCCTGGTTCCCAAATACTTACACTGAACTTCTCTGTAAAAGTACTAGGACAGTATTTTTCTGGTCATTCTGGTTTCATTTATTTTATTTGGACCCTTGTATAAGGGATTTGGTTCTCCATCTTTAAATCTCAAGCAAAATAGAAGATTTTGATGCCATTCTGCAGCATGGCAACGGCAAATTGAGAAATAACTGCACATTCAGAAAGGACCATGGCCTTTGTATGTCGCCTTTGTCTGTTCTCTCCATGTCATGTGGGTCTTCTTCAGGTTCTCTGGTTTTCCCCACCATCAAAAACAGGTTAATACATAAGTTAATTCTCCGCCCATGACCAAGGTGCTGATGAAGATCTGGAGCTGATCTCCAAGCAAGTTCAATAGTCGCCCACCGATCTATGTAATAAAAGCTTTTGCTAATGCTAAGTGTTGTGTGTGTTTTAGGCGCCGTCCATAAGAAAGCGGTTTCCGTCTTATCTGGAAAAGGTTTGCATTGGAGAGTATTTCGTCCACACAAAACTGGTGTTTTCAGTCACTGAAACCACAACTTTTTGAAAACCAGGTCCCAGAGTAGATTCATGTGAAAACGCCCGTTTCGCATCTTCATCTGTACGACCAAACTGCAACTTTTCTAACATGATTATGTCGTAGCACTGCCTCTCTAAGCTTTCACCCTGGAAGCAAGACACCACTTCACAACAACAACAAATGCGGACTACAGAATAGTGCTTATGTTACAAAAGCTATTGAGCTAATTGGAAATATTGAATCCAAATTTTTGGTTACTCTTTCATTACAATGAGTAACAAACAACCATAGCTAACAATATTCATTCATGCTCTTGGATCTATCGTGGAGAGGGGCAACCAGGAGGAAATATTGGATCAGACCCAGTAGAACCAAACAAGTATTATGCGCATGCTCCACATCTTCTCCATTTTTTGCAAGAGTATTACAATGCCACATACAGGCCTGGCATTTGTACTACATCGTTTTCAGTAGTTTCCTGTGGCCGCAGATGTTTCCTGAAACAACTCCGTGTTTATGGAGCACTTTTTTTAAAAATGACAAGGAAAAAGATCGGATAGGAAAAGACACAAATTCATATGGACATAGCTTTAAGATGGGTAAAACACAGAGCCCTCATGTCCATACAGGGATAATATAGTGAGTTAACGTTAAAGGTGCTGTATGTAGGAATGATGTTCCCAGTAATCATAAAACAGCCCTGACTGTCACCAGACATTAAGGAATCATGTTCATTTCAAATACTGATATCACTGACAGTAGTAGTCCACCCAGAATATTCGCATTTGAAAAGCTAAGTGTCAGCCCCTAAATAATGTTTATGTTGTCATTTTGTGTTTTGATCTGATGCTCCGCCCATCACCTATCTACCAATCACCAAGTCAGTAGGGTTTCAGCATCCAGGCTGCCAGTTCCACTGAGCTGCAGCTGGAACATTTCTGATCACAAATGTCTGATGTTTATCTATTGTAGTGTTTGTTTTATCCAGAATTGTATTGATAAATTCCTGAAAAAATGTCCTTCTGTTAACAGTAATTCAAACATTTCCTTTTGCTTTTGAAGCAATTCAGTAGTCTGCAAGTGATACATACTCATCCTCGGGTTTAGCTTCTGCTCTATTCTTCGGTGGCAGACACGCCAAAAGCAGCACTTTGTCCCAGCAGTAGCACAGTGGAAGCAGCAGCACTTTCTCCATAGTTCCCCATGCCTGCACCTCACCCAGCTGTGGTGATGTCCTGGCCAGCCCAGATTGTAGCTCGGCTAGCCATGGTGCTGTCCCGACTATCTATGATTGTTGCACGGCTAGTTGTGATTGTCGTCCGGCAAGCTGTGGTGCTGTCACAGCTAACAGTGGCTATAGCCCAGCTAGCAGTGGTTGTTGCCCGGCTAACAGCGGTGTTGTCCCAGCTATTGGTGGTTGTAGCCAGGCTAGTGGTGGTAGCCTGGCTAACAGCGGTGTTTACTGACTTTTCCAAAATTCTGGTTTGTTTTGTTTATGTATTGGTTAAACAAATCACAGTGTCAGCATTATTCTAGCATCCACACCCATGCCAAAGATGGTTTAGAACCAGACAGTCCACTGAACAGTTCAGACAGTCCCATAGAGAACAGCTCTGGTTTCAGTCTTCTGGTGTTTTTGACTGAAGTAAAACTTCTAAACCTACGACGTTACTAAAGCTAAAAAGCCTCTTATTAGTCACAAATACGTTGTGAAAAAGTGAGAAACAAAACAAGGATATGTATAGGAGAGGCTTTTGGAACACAGAGACGGCTAAGAGCGGAGAAGAATTTGAAGACCAATGCCGGCTCTCTCGTGGTCTCCCACAGCCTGACGCCCAACCAGGCCCGGGTGAGGAGAGCACTGGTCCGTAGGTGATCTCTTCTCCCGGTCCGTGACTGTGTGAAGAGACGGCCCCGGTATAAATACCAGTGTAGGACTCGTTGCTTACCATGGTAGCTCCTTGTAGACGCTCATGCTGGATCTGGCAACCCCTAGTCTGGGGGGAGGCGGAGGGGATACCACGCTCTGCAGTATTTTGGATGTGATTGCAGTACCAGTTTTGGCCTTAACCCTACATACGGAACATTTAACCTTACTACTTTCAATACAGCAGTTCAGAAACCAGTGGGTGATATCAAGGTTCTTCTGCTCACTATTCATTTACAGTCTATGACAGTGTCCCAGTAAAAAGTAGAAACTATTTTACAGTGTAAACACCCCCAATGTAGTTATTTGGTGTTTTCTTCAGTTTACTGTATTGTCATTTTTATGTGTCTTTCATTAAAAAAAAAAAAAAAAGTGTTGCACAAAATCAACACATCCACCATTTTTGTTGTGACATGATGTGACACAGCTTGATTGGTTAATGCCTTACTTGTAGTGTGAAAGCTTACAAAAATCAACCTTATTCTGAAAACAACAGCTTGAAAAAATACGTCGTGCAATTTAATCAAACAAAAACATTCCCTGCGGTGTGTGAACAATATTTTTTTCTGCAATCTTACTTGCGAATAAATGTTTGGGCATAGTAAGTTTGAAAAGAAAACATTTCGTGACAACTGTGAGTGACAAATAATTGTTTAAAAACTCTTCAAAGACCCCTGATTTTTTTTTTCGGTCGAGCCTTTCGGTTGATCTACATGCGCCGCCAATCTTTTTTTAACAAAAAGAGGAGAGGCGTTATTATGGCATCTCTGAGTGTGTGTGTGGACTGGTAAGTGAGTTAAAAATCACTGAGCTGTGAGATGTCAAGTCATTGCTGACAGGAGTTGAAAATGTCAGAAAGACTCCAGATGCTCCATCCATACACACACACACACACTCATGCAGACTTGTCACAGATAGCAGCTGTGGCAGTTGGACCCACCTCTGAAGTGTCAGCGAGACCCACCTAGTCAATCACTGTCTCCGTCTTTCTGTCTGTCTGTGTCGTATTTGGTCCATCTGTCTCTCTCTGCCTTTCCCCGCAGACGTGGAGAATAACCCCCAGTGCAACACCAGCCTGCCAGAGAATCAATTTAGACCTTATTAACAGACACACACACACTCACTGAGATGCCATCCTCTCCTGCTCTAAACGACAATGAGTCAATTTTAACCCAATTAACATACAGAGACTCTAATTTTCACTCACACACATTCCTCTTACTCACACACAGGTGCCACCTCATACCGTCGCCTTGATGTGCCAATGAATCAGTTTCAATCCAATTTCCACTAAGACTCTCACACACACACACACACACACACACACACACACACACGCACAGGTAACTAATTGAACACCTGGTGCTGCTTGGCCTGGCTAATCGGAGATTAATTGTCACCTTGTTGTAAATGGCTAGGGATATGTATGTGTGTCTGCGTGTGTGGCGTTAATCCGATGCAAACTCAAATGAAGCAAAATTGTGTAAGGCTTTCTTGAGTGTGTGTTCGTTTATATACACATTGTGCTTAAGGGATATTAGGCTCAATGGTGTTTTGAAGTTCTGCCACTCAATAAACCTCATACGTCAGCCTCCTTTGGTGGTGGCTCAAACAGGCCTCATTCACTTACATACATATTTTCTCCATAAAAAAAAAGAGAAAAGAAAGAAAAACGTATTACCTCTTCTTACGTCTTATGCTACGAACAGAGAAGTCATATGTAGATTTAAAAGTACAACAGAAAATTCGAACAAAATTTGTGAAATCGTGGACTGGGAGTGTTGACAGCTCAAGTATACAAACCACAGACGGTTTGTAACTGACAGAGGAAACATGACATCACCCTTTGTTTTCTGAACTGTCATGATGACGGCAAATTGATGAAGTCATTTCAGGGTCTTGTTAGTGGAACTTATTAACCACAACTACAGTGGAACTGTCTGTCAGAAAAACAAATATTTCAATAAGTAAACAGAAACTCCACCAGTCTGACTGGGCAGGAGAATAAACTGTCAATCAAAGCCTGACACAGCAGATATCAGCTTCAATTTGACCTGCAATCCAATTAATAAAGAAAAAAAAGGGAATTAAGATGACCAGATTGTTTATTAAAAAGTGCCAACAAAATGAATTACTCCGGGGATAGCAATAATAATAATAATAATAATAATAATAATAATAGTAGTAACATGCGTAATAATAACAACAGTGTTTTAGAGGGAAGTCTAATGCATGTCTATGGGAGCCAGTGCTTTTTGGAGCCAAACTCAGTGGCCATCAGTGGTATTACAACTTTAAAATACCAACACATTGGCTTCATTTTGGAGCTGAAATCCTTGTCCTTCAGTGTGACAATATCTTCTAGAACTAAACCCATGTGTAGGGATACAACTTATTTTAATTGTTGATAAATCTGTTGATAGGATTCTCAAATATTCATTTAATTTGTTGATCTATGCAACATTAGAACAAAAAAGGCAAAAAGGTCTTTCCCAAAGGCCAGCATCCTCAAATTTCATGTCTGGTCATGTTTGATCTTCTAGTATGAACGAAAAAGAGATAATGCAGAAAAAAAAAAAAATAGGGCTTGCTCCTTGCTATTCCTGGACAAACATAAATAAGCCCATACAAGGTGGTAAGAATAAGTCAGGAATATTCAAGGCTTGTTATGAACAGTGTCCATTTTTTCCAGTTTTTTAAGGCTGTGTCCCAAGAGAATGAATCAGGCTCCTGAAGGTTAAAGAGGTTCTCTCCAGGGTAGAAGAATGTCAAGGCAATGCCTTTGTTCAAGGCAATTATGCAACATTTGTATACAGTTCCAATCCTAATTACATTACATGTAAATGGGAAAATTACATCAGCCTCCTAGTGGTGGTAAATACATAAAGAAAAAATGGAGATTTCTGAGAGAAAGCCTGGCGAAAACACCAAAAGAGTTATTTCAGCTAATTAAAAAAGGTACCACTGGCACTGGTACCACTACAAGTGGATTTATGGGGGTAAACATCATATACACGAACCCAGTCCAAGCAGAATAACTCAAGGTTTTCTCCGTTCTTCTACTCTGCCTGGTACATGCAGTATATAGCTCTCTGACGGAGTTACTCAGCAGCCAGAAAATGAGTTTGTTGTTATACTTTGTAGCTCCAGGTGTGAATGCACCTAACAATGTATGTGTGAAAGGAATGAGAACATAGTAAAAAATAAATAAATAAAAAAGAACACCCTAAAGTTAGTGTTTGAAAAGTGAAGTATGGGGAAAAAACACAGCTATTAAAAAATTTAATTCAAAAGGACGAAGAAAACAAAACAAAATGAAAGGAGAGAATTATGAGCAAACAGAAAGATGAGAAAGAAACAGAATAAGTAAAGAGTTAATTTGTTAAGGGTTGCTCAGAAGAACGCTGCATTCTGTGCAGTTGGAAGTCTAATCCGTGCACACACATAACCACACACCATACATCAAGGTTAATGCATTCCTAACTGAACATAATTTGTTCCATGTACGACAGGTAACAGACTTTAATGCTTTAATAAGGCAGCGCCGAACACTGAGTCTTTCACTTTAGCTACCGCTGTGACTGAATAATCATTTTTATGGGTGAAACTTAATCTACCTATAAATTGCTTTGTTACAGCCTTCAGTGCATTTACACTGAAACACTCTCATAGTGCACAGGCTACAGCGCTGCTCTGAAAACCATTCTGTCTGAGTGTGTTTGGCTGCTTTGCATTTTCTCCAGTCCTTAACCTTGGACTGATGGAGCAGGTTTGGTCCAATTGTACAACACATGTATTCGTATGCATGATTACACCTGAAGTCATCTCTACTAGTTCATTTAAGCTCTAATGAGTGTGTCCTGTTGTCCATTATGAGTATGAGCTCCAGAGTGACACCTAGTGACTTTTACCCCTACCATATACTGGAAGACCGTAAAACACTCTAAAGACAACTGGCTTCATGTAAGAACAATACATAATGGGGCATTTGTTCATAATGCAATTTACTCATAGCTCAGACTTGTTGTAATGTGTAGTTTGCTGTAGTTCAAACTTTTTTCATTAAATGACAGTATATTTCATCACTTGGAAGCAAACTTATGCAATTCATAACTTGTTAACACTATGTTTGGCAACATGGTTAGCGTCTGTCATGTTTATTTAGTTCATGTAGGTGACAGTTTACTGAAGTTCTAAACCTTTACAGAATTTGATGTAGCATGCTTGTACAAGCTGATCATACAAAAAAAAACAAAAAAAACATTAAGATAAGGTTCAGACAGAGCAAAAATGTGAAATACAGTGAAATATTATATTCTTCCTTTAAGCTAAATGAATGATAACACAGTTTTAAATGGATAAATTGTACTATTACTGAATGTACTGAATTTAATGGCAGCAACCCATGTAGAAAAAGGTGGGATGGGCCCATGTTTACCACTGTGGAAGATCCACTCTCCTTTTAACAACACTCTGTAAACATTTGGGAACTGGGGAAACTAGAGGCTGGAGTTTTGGGAGAGTAAAATTGCCCAATTCTTTGGTCTGATAAAGGATTCTAGCAGCTCAACAGTCCACAGTGGATCATCTGTCTTCACGTAGATTCCTTTTGAGTTGAATTCAGAGGTCAAGGGTGTAAGATTCAGCGGAATGGCAAAAATGTAACATGTTATGCTTTTATTAGTTTATAATCACATGGAAATAAGTTTGTCCCCTTAGAAGGAGCTGTATATGTCTGCAGAGGACGTCTTGTGTGTGACATTGACATTTTGCATAATGGACTGCATCCTGTGTGACATGTTAGTATCATATGGCTTAAAAGTCCGAATATCGACTTTAATGAGGCCCTTTGTGTTTTTTTGGCCACCATATGGAGGGTTGAGTTGGCTGCGATGTGAACTTTCACCACTAGACGTCACTATATATACATAACACACTCGTATCTAATCAAATTAGGTGGTCAAGTTTAAAAGTTTAAAAGTTTAAAATTCAGAGTTTGTTGGTGATTCATTTGATATAACAGTTAACAGAGATATGACAAACAGTCCTGCCTCTAGGGGGCGCTAAAGCCACATCAGAACAAAGAGCAGAACAGTCTAAATTGTTCTCTTTGTTGATCGTTATCATCAGTCTCTGTGCAGAAATAACAGGTACCAAACTGGATTCTGTCGAAATATGTCTGCTTCGAATCGAACACCTGACATTAAGTATTTATCACCTCCCATCAAACAATCACGATGACAGGAGCACACCTCAACCCTGCCAAAACTCTAATTTTATTCTTACTGTGATAATTTGTCTGCAACAGTGAAATCACATGAGATATTTTTTTGGTGTACAGCAAGCAAACCTAACAAGACAGAGCAATGTCAGTCAGATGCTGTTTATGTCCATAATGAGATAAAGATGAGGATGTTAGGGTGGGTGTAACAAAAGTAGACGACCTCAACCTGACCAAACCCAACTGACCAAAGCTGCAGCCGAAATATGACAGTTTTGTAATTGTTCTGTAACCTTTGTCTGCCATTTTGTGCATTTCTTCCAGCTGCCTGTAGGGGCACTAATCCACACTAACATACTTCCAAACATTCATACAGTTGTGGAAAAAATGATTACACCATCAAAAGTCATCAAAAACAATGGTTATGTAATCAAGTTTGAACTCCTGTGTGTATCATGTGACTGAAACAGAAAAGAAAACATGGAATGCCTAAAAGCACTGTTTTTGTCAATACAATGCCACAGATACTGATGTAAGAACTGAAGTGATTTTGGTTATTATCAAGAAAACATGGAAAATGCTGGATATCAGCTCTTAAATTATACTCTTATGAGCTATTTTTGTTGTTATCATTGTATTTGTCCAAACAAATGTACCAGGCATTAAAATGAACAAGAAATTGAAGAAAATAAGGGTGGTCTAATACATCTTTCTGTGACTGTATATGTCACCGGCCAAAACTATGCTACCATCACTGTATTTTTCTGTGTATTAGAAAAGTTTGATTTGAAAAATAAAAATCCACAAATAAGTTTTCATGCTGGCTTAAGGTGATGTTTGACTTTGGAAAATGTGCTTCGTGGGTGATGATGAACATACTTCTCCAAAGAAGATGTAATAGTTGATAGAGAAGTGAGATCCCTCCACTTCCTGTTGTGCACCAAAGGACCTCATTTCAGAGAAAAAGTCATGAAAGTTGCAGTTTTCTGTAAAACTTTTGAAGCTTTAGACTGTGAAACACCTAAGTACAAATACTTCACATAGAAAATTCACAGAGGTGACATCATCTGAACTGTCTCTCTATGATCTGTTCAGTGTAGAGATTTTCTACAGATTGTAGTGATTTTTACTTCTTTTAATATGTTTTTACCTCCCCCTCACAGGATGAGGTGAAATATGTCAATGTAAGGACCATTTAAAGGTCGGCGATGACTATCACGCGCAGTCCATTTTATACTAAATTAGATGTTACTTTACATCTATCCATTGTCTGCCGCTTATCCGGGGCCGGGTCGCGGGGGCAACAGTCTAAGCAGGGCTGCCCAGACTTCCCTCTCCCTGGACACCTTCTCCAACTCTTCCGGGAGGATCCCGAGGCGTTCCCAGTCCAGCCGAGAGACATAGTCTGTCCAGCGTGTCCAAGGTCTTCCCCGAGGCCTCCTCCCGGTGGGACATGCCCAGAACACCTCCCCAGGGAGACGTCCGGGAGGCATCCAAAATAGATGCCTGAGCCACCTCAGCTGGCCCTTCTGGATGTGGAGGAACAGCGGCTGGACTCTGAGCTCCTCCCTGGTGACTGAGCTCCTCACTCTATCCCTAAGGGTGCACCCAGCCACTCTATGGAGGAAACTAATTTCAGCCGCTTGTATCTGGGATCTTGTCCTTTCGGTCCTGACCCAAAGCTCATGACCGTAGGTGAAGGTAGGAACGTAGATTGACCGATAAATGCAGAGCTTCTCCTTTCGGCTCAGCTCCTTCTTCACCACAACAGACCAATACAACGTCTGCATCACTGCAGACGCTGCACTGATC
>JAPQRP010014084.1:0-16309 GCA_037367295.1 Apogon hyalosoma
TTCAGCAATCATCAGGCAACTTCTGAAGGCAACTGGTTGCACTCAGAGAAAAGGGGGCTGAATACTTTTGCACACTGTACTTTTCAGTTTTTTATTTGTAAAACAATATGAAAATCATGTATCATTTACTTTCCACTTCACATGTATATATTGAATCATTAAAAAATATTTTTCATTAGTAATTTTTATTTTTATCAATTACTAGAAATTTAAGGCACCCTCATTTGAATTCCAGGCAACCCTATGTGGGGTTGTGACCCCAAGGTTGAAAAACGCTGCCTTAGAAACTCCATAATTTGTGGTTATAGTAGTCAAATCTCAACAGCTGGCCAAGTCAAGCTAGCTAACTATAGGGCTACCGCTAAACATCAAAGATAACGGCTGTATAAGATATAAATACAAACACTAACACATACCAAAGAAAACAGAATTTACAACATAAATGTTGCTAATACAGGAAATGACTTGATAATCTGAAAGATGATGACATCTAATTAACTTACTGCTGGAGTTGCTAGATCAGCTGCAACAGACATGAATGTGTTCCGATGTCGCCATACTCAATGTTTGGAACTACTGGTGCTTCCAGAACCTGGAAGGAGGTCCATATTTCATTTTTTACAATGGAAGTCTATGGAAGTGTTGCAACTCTGTTTTCTCTACCACTCTGATCCACACCAATACCCATTTGTTTTAAAACACATAACCTTTGCTTTATTTACACTTAGTGTCTCTACTGCTCTCGCATTTTAATCTCCTTAGAATGCAGACTTTTGTAAATGCAACTCACCCTGTTTTAGTTTGGACACTGTGGCATTGGATTGTACTGTAGATGAACAAACCCTGAGATGATGACACTGACTGGATCTCATTAGTCAATATGTATTCCTCCCTGACAAGTGATGTCCCTTTCAAGTAAGCTTTCTGGAAGAAAATAAGATGGAAAAAATGAAAAATGAGAGCAGAAAAGCAATGGGACTAACTCATGTTTGAGATCTTATTTAAATGCAGCTGGTTATTATTTTCTGATGACCTACATTTAGTGAAATAAAGTTATTCTATATGACAAGTGCTGCTGCAGTTGTTGACCTGTTATTAGATGGGACTTCTAGACTTGTTCATCACTGGCTGACCTTTTTCACAGTTTGGTCGTTTTCTTGGAAACACAGGTGACTATTGCTGTTGGGGGGGGATGACACATGCTACATGACAATATCAGCCTAATCTGGGAGATAAGACAACTGAGAGCATCTTTTGATTTAATTTCTAAATCCATTATTTTTGACAGCTGTCCCTGACCTCAGAGTAAGTTCAGAGTGGAAGTCAATTTCATATCAGACCTGTAGAATTAACAGTACATCCACTCTGCACTAAGTGACTGCAAAACAGCATATGCTGGCCTCTTCTGTGTGTTTGTCTGTAAGGGTCTAGTTGTTGATTTATGTACTTCTCACACCGTAGTGGAATTATTCAGCATGGTGAGTTTGATTTGAAAGGGGAGGGAGTCTGTAATGTGTGAAAAGATTTGCTTGTGCTGTCAGTTCACAGTTTCAAATCATGATTTCCTTCCTTTTAAAGCACATGCGTTTTATATACTGACATTATTTTTAGACCCTCAGACTCATTTTTCAGTGTAACAAGAAATAATTTTATTTATTTATTTTTTTACATCTCCTTTAAATACAGCAATACAATCACTTCCAAAAATGTGCAATATAACCCTGCAAATGTTGAAATTTATGTGCAATAAGTCATGCTATAATATTCTGTTCTGCAATAACAATGCAATATTTATTCATTAAAATATAAATGCACTGCTTTTATACAGACTTAAGTTTATAGATATACATACTGTTTCATAGCTAATACATACTGTTATTACTGTTAATACTGTTTGTAGATATACATACTGTCAATGCTGTAAATATTGTGTCTATTCATATTTTAAGTCTATTTTTAGATTCTACTTAGCTCTATTGTTATCTTACTTTTGTAAATTTTAAAATTCTGTTTTCTTATGTTATTTTTAGTTTTTGTAATTCTATATTTGCTCTATTCTTGTTTTCTGAAGTATTGCGTTTTATTAATATTGTTGCATTGACTGGAATAGCAGAATGGCAGTAAAGGCTATTCTATTCTATTCTATTCTATTCTATTCTATTCTATTCTATTCTATTCTATTCTATTCTATTCTATGTAGGGTTTTGAATCTGGAACGTTTCCTTGTAGTGGAGTATTTTCGTACTGTGGTATTATTACTGCTTCTACTCGGGGTCGTAATCTGAGTCCTTCTTCAGCTCTGAGTGTTTACTTTGAAAGGCGGTGGTCTCCGCCGTGGACGTCAGCTCGTGCGCTGACAGGAGGAGGGCACGGAACCTGACAGGTCACACAATCCGCTGTACCGCCGGTCCTACATCCGGGTGACCGCAGAGCGCAGACTCAATCCCCGCTGCAGTTCACTGCGTTTCCGTAGCCAGTTTGCTACCCGCTGAGCCCTGGCGGAACAGAAACTGCTCACGGAAACGGCTGATCCCAATCGAATGACGCCAAAGCTGGTCTCACAAATGGAGGATTGACGGTGTTCTCGGAGGTCTGGCCTGATCCATGCTCGTGACTCGGGTGCTTTTGGAGAGTGCGCTGGCAACACCCTCCGTAACATGTGAGATGGACACAGAAAGATATTAACAGTGCGTTATTCCGGCCAACTAGCTAGCAGCTACCCCCGAGCCAGTTTATGGTGGCTGGCTTGATTTGTTTCCCCGATTTTAACTGCGACGTCTGTTGTAACGGAGGAAAATGAAGAAGTTTAACATTAGGAAGGTGCTGGACGGCTTGACAGCGGTTTCCTCCTCTTCCTCCTCCTCCGCAACAGCTCAGCCGGGGACTCCAAAGGAAAACGATGTGGTCCAGGAGACACTCCAGTCGGAGCATTTCCAGCTTTGTAAGGTGGGTGTCCGTGTGTTCCGGCGGCTGACACGAACCGACTGTTTTCGCCCCGACAGTCCGATGACAGCGGCGTGACCGAGGCTGGCGTTGTTTCCATGTCCGTTAAGGCTGTTCGTTAGCAGGGAACAACTTCAGCGCACACGTACGCTCTGGAAACACACCAGAAATACAAGTCCAAATGATTGAGTACAAGTTAGAGCCGGAGTGAAATAGAGTGTTAATCCCTGGGCTGTCATTCCACCCTGGCTGTTTGTATTGCATTGACTCCTCGCCTCTGGCCACTGTTTGTGACAGTACTGTAAGTTAGCTAGCTAGCTAACACAGCAGCTCAATGCAGGCTGGTTTGATTTATTCACGTACATGTACCAACCAAGATGGAAATAAAGCTACTGTGTAAGGAGACAGGACAAAAATAGCAGCCGCAGTCTCATATTAAGATGTGTTTTATACAACATCAGATACGACAGCCACAATTAGACTGTTATTGACATGAGTGTAAGTAAGCTAGCTGTCCACCACATTCAGCTCACAGTACTTCTTTGACTACATTTTTTACCTTTAGTCAACTGTTATTGAGGTGAAACAGAAACACCTGGCATGAATAGCGTTTCTCTAGTTTCACAGTATTCTAGAATATGTATGTATTTTTCTCATTTCTAGTCCAAATATCTCATTACACTTAAAATAAGACATAAGCACTTAAAGAGGAACTTCTCAGTGAGATATAAGAACAACAGATCTTGAAAATCTTATTCCAAGAAATCTTACCAAAATCATTTTCACTTGTTCCACTGGCAGTTTTTGCTTGAATTAAGCAAAAAATAATAATAAAAAAAAAATCTTGAAATAAGCAAAACATCTGCCAATGGAACAAATGAAAATGATCTTGGTAAGATTTCTTAAATCAGATTTTCCAGATCTATTGTCTAAAAATCAGTTCTTATATCTCACTGGAGATGTACTCTCTAGGTGATTCTGTCTTATTTTAAGTGTGATGAGATATTTGGGCTAGAAATGAGAAAAATACATTCGGTAAGATTTAGATTTTTTTCCAGTGTAGACAAACAATTACCCCTGTTTGATACATGATTTATAAAGTAATTTTAAAATAAATGAATATACAAAACCCCATAATAACAGATTGTATTTGACAGTTCTCTATGTTGGCTAGCAGCTAGCTAACACACTCAGTCCAGTGCACGTTAATTTACAATGTGACCTTTATTCATACGGGTTTCAGTGAGAGGGAAAAAAAAAACCAAAAAAAACCCACCTTGATTTTTGTAAAGATCTGGCCAGTAAGCAGCCCAGAGTCTTGCAGCAAACATAATATACAAAACCTACAATAAAATAGAAAAAAACATGTCTTTGGGGATATTCCAGTGGTTCACATTAGAAAAATACAAAACTTAAACCTGCCATACGATAGAAATTTAAAGGGTTTTCTCTATCATAAGACACCCAAACCATTTTGGTCCCCACCTAAGAAAAATCAGTATACAGCAGGGATCTCAAACATGCGGCCCCCCCAAAGGGTCCAGTCTGGCCCCTGGGAGGAGTTTGTGAAGTGCAAAAATTACACTGAAGATATTAATCATTTTCGTTCAGGTTCCACATACAGACCAATTTAATCTCCAGTGGGTTGAATCAGTAAAATACTATCAGAATAACCTATAAATACTCACAACTCCAAATTTTTCTCTTTGTAAATGTGAACATTTTCATGTAATTTTACTGTATTTACAATAAAACAAACTATCAATTCACAAAAACACAAATAACCTGAAAAATATGAACATCTTGAAATGTCTAAAGGGCAAGTTTACCAATATTCTGCCTGTTATTAAATGTTTTGTGTATTTTTAGATCCACTGTGATCTGTAAGTTGTAATTTACATGTGTAAATGATGAACTGAGACATAATGTTAAAATTGCACTTATTTTTCTTAAGAAATTTCTGTTTGTTCATGTTATTGACATGGTTTTAAAGGATAGTTGGTAGATGTAAACATTTTCATCACATAATTTTCCTTTTTTTTTACTCTAAAACATAGAAGAAAGTTTGGAGTTGACATTATTTATATATTATTATGTTATTATTTCACTTCAGATCAAATTTAGCTTAATGGGGCCCCTGAACTAAAATGAGTTTGACACCCCTATATTAGAGGAAATAGTCTGTTTCAAGATTATTGTAGTTTATTTATTGCTTGTATATTAATTAATGGAGCCATGGATCACTTTTCACTGGACATGCTTCATGCGCAGTATAATGACAATAAGGGTCATATTGAGCTCAATAGAAGTTAAATGCACTATGTGCAGGATTAAAAAGACAATGGCTTAATTTGTCCATAAAGCATCGTGGGAGAGGATCTAATCCAATTAGTCGATATAAATGTGTGTGTATTTACATTTTTTTTGCAAGAAAAAAAGCCTAGACTATTTTTAATTTAAATCTCTGCCACACATAATTATCCTGAGTAATTTGAAGTTGTGAAGCGCTTCATACAGCCTCTAAAGGTTGTTTAAAAACATGGTTCTCTAACATCTTGGAGAACCAGCCCACCAGCTCTGCCCTCAGATGGGAGCAGAACAAGGTCATGTCCCCCAGGTTACAGGAGCCATGGCATTACCTGTTACATAATCCTACTGTGAGCTATACAAAACTCATGGATGAATAGAGGAGCTTTCCAGGCTGAAACAATCAAGTTATAGATGCCTGATGATAACATTTTGATGGCTTAGGTTTTTTTTTCTCACTGCAAGATCCTGGCAATCAAGTGTGATGTCTCTGAGGCTGTGAATGTGAGCTGCAAGCAGAGCAAAAATGACTTTATTCCGGATGTATTACAGGCTGTAGTTGAAACGCATGCAAGACAAAAATTGTATGAAATATCCCAGTTCACATTTGTACTAATGCTATTTTAATAATGAGACCAAGTTTTCTGTATTGATGGATTTCCTGGAGATTATCCTAATGTTTGTTCTGCAGCAGATGATTGATCAGCTGCACTGAGGTTTAATATAAATTCTGCTCTTTCCTGCAGACTGTGCGTCATGGCTTCCCATATCAACCATCCTCGATGGCTTTTGACCCTGTGCAGAAAATCTTAGCCGTTGGGACTCAGACGGGAGCGTTGAGGCTGTATCCTTTTTTCCCCTTGTTTTCATGGGGAAATGAAACTGAAGAGAGCCACATGAGGAAAGTAAGGCTCCAATGGTTCCAGTTACTTCTTACTTCTTCTCCCTCGTGCACACTTACACAACTGTTAACAAAACACACCAGGCTGTGTTAACTATCCTTTCATTCTATTCACATGTGACTAGGCAGCCCCTAAATGTTCCTCACAATGAGGGAATTTGTATAATAAGTGACCTTTTTTGACTTCTGCCATCCAGTAAAACAAAAGGAAAATCCACTGTGAGGGAAGCAGAGTGGTAGTTAGACACTATGACTTGGATGTGTTTCTGTGCAGCTCCTGGAGTACCCAGGCTCATTAGTGGTATCTCTGCAGTAGCATGAACAGCTCCTCCGCCATATGCCAAGGAGCCAACCTCATCAACTGAGCTGCCCAGTTTGTGCCAGGATGTTACTTCATATGTGCTGTAAACATCACTAGACTTGCACAACACACACACAGTCAAGCTGTTACAGTACAGTGCTGTGCTGTTAGGTGCCTCAGGCTGTTGGGAGTCAGTTTTGTATTTGTATTAAAGGATATCATTTAGGTTTTAGTGCTAAATGAGTAACTTTTATGGGTCACAGCAACAGAACTACCCTCTAGATATCACACTGTTGGAGAACACATGCTGGTCTGGGCATATCCACTAGGGATGCAATGGTACTCAGGGATAACCGTGTACCATTCAGTCCGCCCTGCACAGGACAATCCGCTCTTATGGACTGCGGGATTTCGGTTTTGCAATTGATTTTGCGTTGGCAGTGAAAGGCAAAAGTCTGCCCCTGCAAGTCTCTCTCTCTCTGGACATGCATGTGAATATGCAGCACAGGGAAGCCCCGCCCCTCAGTGAGGTACAGCAGACAGAGAAGCGACTTTAAACTCAACACACAACCGAGGTACGAACTGAACCATGGGATACCTGTACCGTTGCACCCGTAATATCCACATTGTTATTGTTCAAAACATTCCTTCAGGGTCAACCAATAAGTTTTCCTTTTTGTGTGAAGTAGTTGCATCTCCGTACAGAAATCATGATTAATTTAAATCACGTGATCAGGGAATATTTTCACTAGACTTTAGGGCTGGGCAGTATTTAAATTTAATTTCATTAAGTGAGGTTTTACTTCCTGGAAACTGTGAAAAATACTTAAATTGCAGAATCTAAAACATTCCTTTAGAGACCTTTCTTGGTTAACAAAACTTCAAATGCAACCTGTTTGTTTTTTGTGATATATTGATTGTCAGTGTGTTTATCCAGTGATATATGGTGTATAGTTTGGGGTTCAGTTCATGTAGACAGAAAACAGTCGAAGGAAACCCTAAATGGCCCATAACATTGAATAAAGATTTTGGTCGTATTGCCCGGTACTACTGGAGGTCGACCAACAGGGGATTTTTGAAGACTGACATAACAGCGTTGGAGCAGGAAAGGGCAAATAACTGATTAATAACCAATTAACTGGCTCGAAGGAACTAATCATAAAGTAAGCAAGAGCGATATTTTTGTCTTTAAAGGTTTTATTTTCCCCTTAAAGTTGTGATATTAGCTTTTAGCCACTATTGGTGCCAAAAGATAGATCTGCCAATCGATAGGTTGTAAAATGTCTAATCAGTGTAGATTAATGTGTCTAATTCACACGTCTACTTGTGATGCTGTTTTTATGAAAGTTATGCACTGAGCTTTGTTACACAGTTATTTGTCTGCTTATCACATCACATTAACTCAACTAGAGATGTAAGGATATGAGCATTTGATATCACGGTTATTGTGACCAAAATTATCACTGTTATTATTATTGTAATATTGTTGAAATGTGCTCAAAATGTTCAAAAAGTACTTATACACACACTGAAATAATTTAACCAAGTTGTACTGTGAAAAAACAAATAAAATAACATGTACAATGTACTTTCTGTTGCAGAGACATTAAAATATTAACATGTAAGCATCAAACATACAAATATGCATTAAAGATGGCACCTTATGGTCATAAGAAATATCTGCACTAGGGGTGGGACTGATAGGATTTGATCAATATCAATGCCATTGTCCATTCTGTCCATTCAGTTCTCCTATTGATTCCTGAGTGTTTTTTTGAGTGGGGAAAAAAGTAGTTGGACAGGTCATAGTGGAGTTTGTTGACCATTTTCCATATCGAATCATTGACAACGTCACAATGAGCGGACCAGGTCCGTGCGGGGGCCTGCTATCCCCGGATCTCCAGATCACTGTCTGTGTAGCTACTTTCAGCCATGTTTTTGCAGGCCAAACACTGCAAACTGGGCATGAGCGTCTGGAGTGCTGCAGCTTCTTCATGAAATGAACAGTATCACTGTGAGTTTTCAAAGTGCAGTAATCACGGTTTTAATGATCGTTAGAATTTAAACAGTAATACTAACCTTCAGGAATTTCACCACGCTTTATCGTTATACCGGTAATCGTTACATCCCTAAACTCAGCCTTTACTGTCATTGTGCAAAGCTGCAGTAGTACAGTTCAACATGAGAAAATATTTCCCTGGGAGTACCAGAGCATCCCACACATAAGCAAAAACATAAACAAAAACAGTCAAGTCACAAATAAGAAGTGTCAGAGTGGGGAAAAGTTCAAGTCAAACAAAAAAGTGCACATTAGGGTTAAAAGTTTACCTTTTAGTCAGCAAGAGGCCTCTGTGCCTGTTTACTGCCATGAAAATGGTTATATATGTAGAGAGAGAGACACACACACACAGACCACAGGGTGACATTTCAAATGTGGTGGTGCCGTGGATAGCACTGTCACCTCACAGCAAGAAGGTCCTGGGTTTGATTCCAACACCAGCTGACGGGGCGGGCCTTTCTGTGTGGAGTTTGTTTGTGTTCTCTCGGGGTACTCTGTCTTCCTCCCACCATCCAAAGATGTGCACTAATAGGTTAAGTGGTTAAGCTCAAACTGCCCATAGGTGTAAATGTGAGAGTGATTAGTTGTTCGTCTCTATATGTCAGTCACGCATCCAGGGTGAACCCCACCTTCGCCATAAGTAGCTGGGATAGGCTCCATCATCCCCGCAACCCTCTCAAGGATAAAGCGGTTCAGAAAATGAATGAATGAACGTATATACCAATATAATTCTATCATAGACCAATGGTTTTCTGTTATGTGCACCACTGGTGGTATGTGATTTAGATTTAAAAGACACATTATCTGTTTTTGTTTCAATATCAGCCCATCTACAACTTCATCAAATGCAAACTATTAGGAAGCGCAGAGTGTTGTCCAGGAGGATAGTATTATGTGCAGGTCTCATCATCATAGTAACCAGAGGAAAGACTATCACATCTCCACATTTAAATTAAAAGCCCTCTCCGGAGTCATGTAGATGCAAATGCATGACATTTCATAAAATTCTGGAGCAGCGACAGTAATTTTGCATTGGTGGAAAATCCTGGCTGTAGAACCTGAGGAGGCCCATAGTAGACCAAGCACAAAAGTTTCACAAAACTTGTCAATACAAATGGCACAAAATTGTGAGGAAATATGACTTGAGATTTGCCCGGGTAGCGGTGTGTGATAATGTTCTTGGTGATGAGTCCATGATGTCATTTCGCAAAGAGACAGTGTTTGTCTTATTTTCTTAAAATGTGTCAAACTGAAGTGGTCACCTGCAGCCACATAGTGTTTGTGAGTCTAATTCTAACGCAATGTGTTGGTGGTGCTTGGAGAGCTCTATAGTTTTTGAGGTTGAACACAGTGAAAGTTTAATAACGACTGTTGTTGACTGTTTTTTTTTAATTTTTTTTAAAAATTTTTTTATTAAAGCACTTTAAATATAGTAGAGTTCTGATTTCCCTGATGGATTGTATCAATTGATGAAAAAGTAGCCATGTACAGAAATAAATGCACTGAGACATTTAATTTTGGCTTCTTGTTTTCAATCTCAGTTTAGTTTTTAGTTTTCAGTGTGTTTGCTACTTCTATCACTTTTAATGATGTATTCCCTGTCCACACTAACACAGATATTTTGTTAAAGAGATATTTTCTTCACCCATTGTTTTAAAGAAATCTGTCCACACAGTGTCATTTTGCCTAATATCTTTGTCCACATGAAAACACAAAAACAACTACAAACTGGTACAAGTTATCAGACAAGTCATAGTGTTGTTCGGCCTGTGGACACTGGATAATACTGGACGTAGAGGCTTTAATTTGTCATGAAAGTGAACAGCAACAACAAGTTCAGTTCTAAACTTAAAGGGGTCATGTTTATCTAAACCCACTTTTTTTAGTCTTTGGTACATTTATTACATTTAAAGCCTACTTGTAGTTGTAGATATTTCTCCACACCTACTTTTCATCATTTCTTTAGTTTTGGATAATGAGAGCCTGTCTGTGCTGAAGTCCTGCAGGGCGGGGGGGTTGGTCTCTGCTTTGTTTTGACTTTCATTAGAGGTGGTCCATCCTCGTCTTTATCCACTCTCCAGATTAACAGAGCATTATGTTTACAGGGTGACTCCCACAGCACACACACTGCTTCCATGTTGTCCTAATGTGCAAGGTGGAGCTGATGGGAATACTGTCATTCAGGCAATTGGTCCATTTATCAAAAGACAGGCTGTATCGATCCACCTCATTGCCCCTGGAGTTTGGAAACGCTGCCACAGCTCAGTAGACATAAGCTCAACGAGGTGTCTACAAGCAATAAATGTCTGCTTTTACAAGATCTGTCTCCACGATAGTGTTTTAATCAGTGTGTTACTGTACAGGGCTGGGTGCTTTCTCTAATACACCCGTCTGAATGTTGAAAAGGTGAATGGTCCCCTTTTTTCCTTGAAGCAGTTAGTTGGACCTGCAGTGGAGCGGTGGTCACTGGTGACAGCAGTTGTTTATTTTGGGATTCTCCTCTACACACTACATTTGCAGATCAGATATCAGGGTTTTCCCTCAGTCTTCAGAGGGCCTAAATTCTGTCTCAGCCCTAAAAGATAGTGGTGGTTGGGGGGGTTGTTTTTCTTCACTGGCAACCCTTATTGTGTGCTTACACTTAAGTCTTTATTATCCAGGTTTACAGATGTACTAGGAGTTCCGTCCGTCCTCTAGATTTTTGTTCAACTCATTTTCGATGACCTGATACTCTTCAAATTTGACACGTGTTTTACATGTGCCTTTCTTTCAATTTATGCATTTTTCTTTTTACACCTTTTTGGGCAGTTTTTGAAAAGATTGAAAGATTGACAGGGTATCAGTGAGTGTGTGTGGGGGAGCAAAGTCTTTGTGTGGGAGATCGTATTATTAAGCTCCATGTTCATTTTATTTTCAGCATTATTCCAGTTAGTGTAACTTTCACACACTTTTGGAAACTAACTATAACATAATCTTTTCAGCATCTGTTTGTTCTTCTAATTGATCATATAATCCACACCATCCAGACAGTATTTTCACACTGTAAATAATCCAAAACGTGGTTCAGTTTGGTCCAAGCCAAGAACACCTCTTCATCAGATCCAAGACTGGTTGTTTGGTCTGCATCATGGTCCATCAAAAATGCATTCTTTCTGATAGTTTTGTGGCTTTATTATTTCATATCTATGTACAAGAATGCAGAAAAGCCAGGGCAGATAATAAAGAAAAACACCCAATAAAAGGTTAAGAACAAAACTTGCAAAAGATGTCCATTGGGGACCAACAACTATTAATTCTGCGGAGGGGTTTTGTTAGTTTTGAAGGGCTGCATACTGATAGTACAATCATTTGTCTTACATGCTTTCCAAAATGACTTGAATACCATACTAAGGGAAACCCTGTATATTTGTTATTGCATGAATGTGAAATGAAAGTTTGTGCAAGTAAATGTATTTTGCAACATGTTTTTTTGTCCATCTGATAAGTCTTGTGAGAATTCACCAGTCTCTGTCTGATGATTGCATTGCAGAGTAGCTTCCTCTTCTTTTATCAGCGCTTAACCTCAACTTTAAAAAGGACTATAGAACATTTTCTTTTTTATCAGTTGAAAAACCTGGGACAGCTTCCTGCATGATGACTAGCATGATGACTATCAGTTGACTACTTGAGAAACTTGCTGAAATGCTGTATTGAACCATGTTGGTTTACCAAAGGGGAAGTGGTGACTTTCAAAGTGGGTGTATCGTGAAGCAGCTGATAATATTGGGGTCAATCTGGACATAATTCTAAAGCAGAGGTCTCAAGCATGCAGCCCGGGGGCCAAATCCAGCCCCCCAAAGGGTCCAGTCTGGCCCGTGGGATGAATTTGTGAAATCCAAAAATTCCACTGAAGTTATTAATTATTTTGATTCAGGTTCCACATACAGACTAATCTTCTGTGGGTCGGATCAGTAAAATTCTATCATAATAACCTAGAAATACTATCATAGTAACCTAGAAATACTCACAACTCCACATTTTGCTCTTTGTAAATGTGAACAGTTTCATGTCATTTTACTGTATTTACAATAAAACTATCATTTCACAAAAAACACAAATAACCTGTACAAATATAAACATTTTGAAATGTCTGAAGTGTAAGTTTACCAATATTCTGCCTGTTATTAAATGTTTTGTGTATTTGTTGATCCACTGTGATCTGTAAGTTGTAATTTACATGTGTAAATGATAAACTGAGACAGAATATTGTTAAAATTGCACTTATTTTATTTTTTATTTTTGTTCATGTTATTCACATTGTTTTAAAGGATAGTTGGTAGATGTAAACATTTTCATCACATAATTTTGGTTTTTTCACTCTAAAACAGAGGAAATTTTGGAGTTGACATTATTTCTACATTATTATGTTATTCTTTCACTGGTCCAGCCCACTGCAGATCAAATTTGACTTTATGTGGCCCCTGAACTAAAAGGAATTTGACAGCCCTGATCTAAAGGCTGAGAGAGCAACATGTTGAAAACAAGATTCTGATATGATTTGTCAGCTGTAAAACACATAATGTTACGATAGTCATTTTTGCTTTTGTGTATGAGTATTTGAGTAGTTTATTTCTTCTGTCTGGTAGTTGGTGATTAGTGTGTTATTTGTTAGCTATCATTTCTTGTCACTGTTGCAATTGCTGACATTATCTTCTTTGGCAATCTGTACAGGAAACCCAGACAAGGGGCACAGACTTCGGCTCCTAAATGAAGCCATTGCAGAAATATTTCATAGTTATAATAATGCTGACATCCATTGATGGTAGCTCTAAAACACCCTGGCCCCCAAAGGCTTTCATTGAACTTATTTCTAAACAAAAAACTAAGTCCTTTTATTCTAGGATTCACCGTCTTTCATTTGTTTTATTTGGAACCTGAAATAAGTGATCTGGTCCATCTTTCCAAGTTTGACCTCAAATTACATCTCAGGGCAAATAGAGGGTGTTGATGTCTGTTGTTTTGGGCTTTGATTGATAGACAGATAGATATGATTGATAGATTGATAGTATGACAGGTCATACACCTGCCAAGTCAGACTTCCTTTCTAGCTCAACGCTACTTCAGTTCAATTTAGCTGTATTTATAGAGCACATTTCATGCACAAGGCAGACTCGATGTGCTTCACAACAGGTATGTAACAAAAAAAATCATAAACAAAGAGAGTGCAGTGACATATACACATACACACACACACACTTGAACTCACACATGCACACACACAACAGAAAAAAAGTACATTTTTAACCTGTTTTTAAAAATGGCTACTGATATGGCAAGTCTCATTGTATCAGGCAGGGTGTTCCATTTTTTTTTTTAGTTCTGTTAATGGGTTCCACTCACAAGAATTTTACCATGACCTTGTTATACAATGCCTAATGAAGTTTACTACTTTTCTGAGTAAGTTAGCCGTTAGCTTCAGCATCTCTGAGATCTTGGGCTCCCATTGTTCAGCACCTTTTACCCCTGTAAAGTCACTTCTAGCTCAAAAAAGCCAACATGGTGATGCCAAAATTGCAAAGGACTGGCTTCAAAATGGCACTTCAAAAACCAGTGGACACAGCCATCCACCAGTCACAATCGTTCTTAATCAGTTTGGAGTCAGTTGCTGGTAACAACATTGAAAAATGGGCAACGAACAAGAGAAAATAACTGAAAACGAAGACTTGGTGTTAAAAAGAAAAGCAAAGTCAGTTACCTTGAATAATTTCATTTACAAAAGGATGAAACTGAAACACTTGTTCTGTGTCGACAGTGTCTTCCACCTGTCGCCACAATGAAAAGAAACACAAATAATTAGTTTGACCATTTACGTTGGCACCACACAGCTGTTATATCCTGCTGAGTAATTTTTCATATCGTAATATATATCACAGGGAAATGTCAGTTTTTTCCAATATTGTGCAGCCCTACAATGGATGATGGCTCCTTTAGCCCTTAATTATATACAGTCTGTGTTTCAAGTTTTCATTAATTTAATGTTATGTTTGGTTTTACTAGTGATGAAAAAGAAGACTCAAATTATTTCTTATTCAACAACATTTTTGTAAAGAGTGTCTAATATACAATGCTAATGAAACAGAAGATTGGCAAGGGCTACATTTTCCATGACTTTGCAATTAAGATCTACCCAGATCTTTTAATACTTCTAATTTATAGTGTATAGTGTTTGCTGTTATGTATGTTTCTCCTTACTCATCTTTGCTGTGATATTATATTGTTATTGAATGTGTATCATGCTGCCGCTACACTGTAATTTCCTAGTTAGGGATAAATAAAGTACATCTATCTATCTATCTATCTGAGAAAAATTAAAACGAAGCTCATGTTTACATTAATTTTCTTAGAAATCCCAGAAACTAAGATAAGTTATCTGTAAATACAGACAGTGTCATTTTTACACTTGTGTTCTACATGTGTAAAAAATAACACTTTGGCTTCCTGTATGGGTGGTGACAACTGCATATATGCAACTTTGTTTTGATGGTGAGTCAGTGTAGCTGTTATTGCAATTCATGGTTTATTTTGTGAGTGTTATTGTGTTTCGACCTGAAAAAGTTTGGGAACCCCTGGTCTAGCAATCACACATTTTTGTTACTTTTTCCTCTTTTTATTTGCCTTATTTATTTATTTTTTTTGCCATGAAATGTCACAGTCCAGAGTGTCTCAGCTTCTTTTTCTCCCACAATTCTAGAAGAAGGTTTACTAATGAGGCTGCGTTAGAAACTGGACCATAAAGTGGAACAGTGTCGGCTTTTACCTTCGCCTTACACACCATCGATTCTAAAGTTTTTGATCATAGTTACACTGCTGTGTGCAAGGATGTGCTAATGGTGTGTTTCACTATCTTGCTGTGGTGGTAACCTCTTATTTTGAGGTTCATCTTCCTGCAAGCCTAGAGAGTAGCTTGAATCAGCAGCCTCAGTTAACCTACATACATTGCATCACACCATATTTAGACACTAGCCAGGTTTAGGTTTATGTACACTGATGCGCATAGGTAGATAAGCAGGCTTTAACAGCACTTTGTATAAACAGTCATGAAGCTCCTGCTTAGTTGTATGAGTTCTCAGCTGCGTTGTGTATGAACACTTTGGGTCTTTAGACGACTGCTTATTTATGCACAGCCAGAGCCTATGAAACTTAATGACTCTACCTCTTCCATTGTGGACCTTTGCAGACATGATATCCATTAATAATTCTGACAAATGTTGAACTGAACTCCCTGGGCCAGGAGCTAAAAAAAAACTGCCCAGAAAGGTCATGGGTGAGCACGAGGTCAGTTGCTGACAGGCTTCTCCTGGCGCCAGCATCAGTCTGAGTCTATGCTTTGCCTCTGCAGAAGTAGCTGATGCCCATGCCACTGAGCCTGTCCCCATATGGTCTCCTGCAACCCCACCTTAGTTTGTTTAAAGTGCAGAGGGATTGTTTAATCACAGCTCCGTTAATCCTGTTCAGCCCTTGTCACAGACTCTAAACACTCATGTCTGTTTACTTTTTGTTCAGTCTGATCACATGTGATAGTTTGAGAAACTTCTCTGTCTTGTGGTCAAGTTGCTGGTCTGAAGCTGCTGTGTCTGATCACATCTCAAGGTACTCTACTTCCTTTTAGCTCCGTATCAGCGTGCACATACAGTCGTGGAAAAAATTATTAGACCACCCTTGTTTTCTTCAGTTTGTTGTTTATTTTACTGCCTGGTCCAACTAAAGGTCCATTTGTTTGGACAAATATAATGATACCAACAAAAATAGCTCATAGTAG
>JAPQRP010014286.1:0-16287 GCA_037367295.1 Apogon hyalosoma
CTTCACCCTACTTGCCTCCAGTGCTGCTACTCACACTGGTGTATGAATGTGTATGAATGTTCAGTGGTGGTCGGAGGGGCCGTAGGCGCGAAATAGCAGCCACGCTTCTGTCAGCCTGCCCCAGGGCAGCTGTGGCTACAGATGTAGTTTACCACCACCAAAGTGTGAATGTGTGAGCAAATGAATAATGGATCCACTGTTCGTGCTTTGATTATGCATTCATAGAAAAGCGCTATATAAATCTAATCCATTATTATTATTACACATAACCAGCTCCAACTCAACTTTGCCAAGTATTTTTAGTAGGTTGCTCATTAGTAAATTAATGAGAAGAAACTGGTATAGTTCTGATAAAATGTGGATAGGTCTGGCTGTGCAAGGCTAAAACAATGTATTAATCAGCTTTATGGTTTTTTTTTTACTGTCTACATGTTGCCTTGTCTACATTTTCACTCCATGTCTTCTCACTTCAAGCCCAACACTGTGACCAGGGGCGGCTGGGATGCAGTATGCAAATCAGTTTTCAGATGCATTATAACCACATATCACTACTAGGATATGCCAAAGCACATGCACCACTATTTTAAAATATAATTAAAATTTTTAAGAGTAGACACTGCCTTTTGGCTGATTGACAACTTTGTCCCTCCTCCTGCAAGGACTTGAACCCCAGTCTCCCATGACAAAGTCTGGAGTGTTACCTACTGACCTATCCGCCGACATATATGTTAATATATAATTGATGTACATCATTTGTCTTGGCTGTTTTAAAAGTAGCTCACAAACTAAAAAGGTGTGTTCACCCATGGTTTAGATGATCTTATGTGACATTACATTCCTGACAAAGGTCTTCATTCTTTTCGGGATGTGATGCTTATGCCTGTGGGTGGTACTTGGGCATCTATTTTTGAGCCCCAAACAGGAAACACATTACCTGACTGCTCACCAAACAACCAAAAACACTTTTAAACTACACTTGAATGCAGATTATACACGGTACTCACAGGCTGTATTTAAATATTCACGTTTTTGTAAAAATTACTTTATGTGATTCTTATCACCTTCTTCTTCATGTGAGACAAATGGGGCACTGCTCTAGCGCCCTCTATTTTTGAGCCTCCAGTGATTGTAACACTGGTGCGGTTTTAGTTTCCTGTGTGACTACAGTTGTTGTATCTCTGTTTTCCATCACCTAAAAAACACACGGACTTTGTAGTAAACAGACACAATGTGCACCATATGCATTTTCACTCCCACTACTGAAATGTGATCTTTTGTGTTATCGACTAACAAATGAGACATGGCTCATCAGACACTAGGGCCTCAATTTGTTTGTTTATAATAATATGGTGAAATTATGTTCATCATGTTGTCATTTTGCTGATTACTGAGGCAAAATAATGTCAATTGAGTGCCATGTCACTGTTGCACCTGACCTAAAAACATGTTGGTTTATTTGGTTGGAATCAAACCAGCAGTTACAGTCGTATATGTCATCCTGTGGATGTCAGTAACACACCTAATAGCTTCCGTACTGACACAACTAATAAATGATGAAAAAATTGGTCAGCTCTGGCCTCAAAGCATAATGGCCTAAGTCATTCACTATATGGACAAAAGCATTGGGAAAGGTTGAATTCAGGTGTTTCTTTTCTAACAGGGGTCTGAGATACAAAGAATAATTATAAGTGACATAATATAGTTTTATATTATGACAAATATCATTGCATTGGTTAGTTTGGTTTAAATTGTTATCTTTGCTTCCAAAATACCTCAGAGATGGTAATTACTTTTTTTTTCTGAACATTGATTTTGTTTTTTTATTTATTACTATGATTTTAAATGTTCTACCTCTAAATTTCAAAAATATTTTTCATGCTCTGACTGTAAATAATAATTTTCTAGGATGAAATATCTCCCATTAAATGGAAATATTGATGTTTATAAACTATATGGACAAAAATATTGGGACACATGGCTAAAGCCAAGTAAGATGTCCTGGTCGTTCTGATTTGAGATATAAACATTACTATTAATAATCAATATATTAATCACAATATAAAACTTTATTATTTGTCATTATTGTTTAGTATCAGAGACCCCTGTCAGAAAAGAAACACCTGAATTCAACGTCTTCCAATACTTTTGTTCATCTTGTGAATGACTTAAGCAATTATGCTATGGGGCTAATGATATGTGAAGTAGAGGCAATGAAACAGAGACTGGAGGCAGCTTTTAACCCTTTAAATGGCAATGGAAGATCTAAGTTTTATGTTTTATCCTAAATGGCAAACACCAGCTCTACTACTCTGCTGAGGGTACATTTTAAATGTTAATCTTACAAAATATCCCTTTTAAAGTAGACAATAAGTGTTTTTTTTTTGTTTGTTTTTTTTTTAATTTATAAAACCTGCGTGTAAACCGAATTATCACTAATCCATTAGTCTTTCCATTTTTACACACCTAAATTATTTCCCTCACAGTGAACAACTTCAAAGATGATTCCATCATTAACACAGTCCGCTTGTTTACATAACAAACCGAAATGTCACTCGGGCCTTTTCGGAAATTTTGTCATGAAGTGCATTGTGGGAATGGGAATTCCATGTTGTGGCAATTTCACTGTCTCTCCGTGAGTGCTGAACCCAAATGTCGCCTTTATCTCCATCTACCAACTATACTCACTCTTTAAAACAACCCTGGTGGACTGTATAATTTTACATTGTGGAGATCTGGCTCATTTTCCCACAGTGCACTTTGCAACAAAATTTACAAAAGGCCCAAGTGACGTTTATGTAAAGAAGTTCACCATGAGGGAAGTGTTTCAGGTATGTAAGCATGGAAAGACTAATGGGTTAGTGATAATTAGGCTATCACTTGGATTTTACAAATCTGGAAAAAACATTTGTAAGGGAAGTTACACGCTGCTTTAAAAAGTACTTACACCCTTTAACAACTGCAATCTCTCTGGCGCTGCATTTTGCACTTCACAGCATTCAAATTACTGTAACTTCTAAAACTGTTTCTGCTATCCACAAAAGTCAAATGGCATCGGAAAGCTGAGATCCTGAGCTTTCCTAAACTATATAACACTTTAAGAAAGCAATGTGGGATTCTATTACAAGTAGAAAGGAACTGCTTCAGGGACTTCCACACAGGCTAAAAAACACCTGGAAACAACAACAAATATAAAGCCATAATATGGATACTGAATGTTTAAGACCAAAAAACATGTTTGAGCAGATGTAAAATAGTTGAAATTTTATTTTGCAATCTCAAAAAGTTTTGTTATGGACATTTACAGTTTTTTCTGATAATAAATATGCTAAAAACTATAGCACAGTTTTAAACATTCATTATTTAGAATAATGATAATTAATGGCCAGATATTGAAAGTTAAGTTCTTCCTGAAAACCAAGGCGCAAAAGAATTGGAAACAAAGACATTTTCTGCCACTTTTATTGCAAAGAAAACATGAAGACACCTCAGCAGCCTTTTGTAATGGCAGTCTAAAAAGGGTTAACTAAAAAATATTCCATTAGCGCCACAGTCATGTTGCTAATTCAATCAAACGCCTTATTTCAAATTGTTAGAAAGAAGAAAATCCAGTTTCCGTTGCTTTTGCTGGATCTGCAGCAAATTTTAATGGGTTCATCCTTAGCCCACAGCGCTCCACCAGGATTCATGAAAATAAGTGAAGCAGTTTTGCATAATCCCGCCGATAGACAAAAAAAACAAAAAACTAAAATATAACCTCCTTGGCAGAGATAAAAAGGAAGTATTTGGAAATGATTTGCAAAAGCCTTGATGTGTAGAAAAGGAAAAAAAAAAAACTGCAGCAAGCAACTTCACATTTGCTGAATACTGAGTGTTGGCTGATGAAGATTTCCTGAGCTAAACAACTCTTCAAACGCCATCCATCTCCCTCAAACATCTGTGATCGGCTGCCTTTTTTTCCCCCCACATTGGTGCTGAAGCTCTCAGCGAATGTGCTAAATGGCTTTTTAAGTCATTCAGGACAAGGTGGAAACAATTTCAGTGTTTCAGATCCTTGATTGATGGTGGAAAAATCTAATGTTGTCAGAGAGATGCGTCAAATAACAGCGCAATCAGCACCTGCTATGCGTTTGCGCGATCATGCATGGCCAAAAAACGAAAAAAAAAAAGTCAAATCAGCTTGTTGCATTTAGCTAGCGATCAATTCCAGCGCCTCATTCATGCCCTTCTCGCTGCCTGTCACCTTTCTCCACACTGCAAACCTGCAAACACTATCGATCGGCCTCTCTCTGTGATTGTCTCTCTCTCACTCTCTAAATCACCATCAAAAAGCTACAGAGGAAACTCACAGCACAAGATCAATATCTGCCTTGTTAATTCACTCACTAGCATCAAGGACACCGTCAGCCTCATGATAAAAGCCTTGATGGAAACTATTTATGCTGCTGAAAGAGCAGCCGATACAACAGATACAATGCAGCGGATCGACAACAATCTCATTTGTTTTGTTTTTAAAAAGAATGAAAATATATTGTGTTGCTGTTAGTTGAGGTTCTGCAAAAGAACGCTTTCACTGCTCAACCTCACACTGCTCCAGCGAGTGCCGTCAATGAAGTATCACTTCTAAAAAGCAATTTCTATCAGTGAAGTTGGGAGAAGGAGAAGACGCTGCTTTCAAAACAAGCACAGGACTGCACATCGATTTCACACCGAAGTCAGGGTGTTGATAAGTCGCACAGTTAGAGCAAATCCATTTTAAAGGTGTTTCTGTTCCCTCATGGGAACCCTTAACCATTGGCTCCAAGGGGGAATAGGAGGGAAAAAAAAAAAAGCCTTCCGTCACTTCAGCCTCTACTCACATGCTGCCTAAGAGCTAGTATTCATCCCCTGAAAATCACTTAAAAACTGCCCTTTGGCTGTGGTAATGCAGCTTCGCTAAAAACGTCTGGGGTGTGAGTTGCTTTTTTTTTTTTTTCCTCAGTGAACAGATGAGGCTGAAGATGGATTATTAGACAGTTAGATCAGTGGTTCTCAACTGGTCTGGATTCAGGACTCACGCCCATCCCTCTATGACAAGTCGCAACCCAAATTGATAAAAGTTAAACTTCTCAAATTAAATGAAAAGATGGTGTGTTTTGAACCTGAGATAATACAGAATATCACAGTATGAAAACACAGAAGACGAGTTTAATGATAAACCAAAAGGACAAGCAGGTATTGATGATAAATATGGATATATACCCTTTTACACTAAATTGGGTCCATTTTAACTAAAATCACTTATTAAAGACTTAAAAACACTGAGGTTTTTGTCCTAAATGTAGGTAAAACTATATCTGATGTAGTTGGTGTCATACCTGAGTTTTGCCATGATATGAATAGAAACTTTTAGGTCTTCTTTTATGCTGTTAATTAGCATTACAGCACATTATCGCCACCTACTGCTAGGGAGTGTGAATGGACGGTGCTCAGCTCCGTAAAAAATAAAGCACAAATTTGTTTCTTAACATTATTTTTTGCCCAGACAAAGGCAACCCACTAAAAACGGGTTTGCAAAGCACTTTTGGGTTGCAACCCACCAGCTGAGAATCACTGAGTGAGATACTTAGATTAATCCTCCTCCTGCTTTATTTTTATTTTAACATCCAGCCTCTTTTTCTCCCTTCACTACAATGTTCTCTCGTCACTGCCAGGCTGTTTTCACCTGAGACTATATATAAAGATGGACGCCACAGCGACGCTTCCTCCTGTCTTGTGAAATTGGAACCAATATCCTGTGGTTACTGGAGCTGCCATGTTGTTTATGTGACATAATTTGGAGGCACTTCTGTAGCTGTGTTTCCGCTGTGTTTCTGTTTTCGACTTTTAAAAAGACAAACTTTTGAAGAGTCAAAAGAAAGATAAGCAGAGAAAATGCAAAGTGTGTGTTTTGAGTGAATAAACTAGGCTGTGTAAGGTGGTGTAACAGGTGATTCCACATGGCTGTTAGTGTTAGTGATGCATTCTGCAGGAATAAGGGTGAATACTTCCATTGCACAGTGTCATTCTCCATGCTGCCATTATCTGTGTGTTAAAGCTTTGAAAGTCCCCTTCGCTGGGTGAAAGAACAACCTCCAAGCTGAAGCCACACCCTGAAAAGACAAATCTCTTTTTACATGCTGTTTGGTTCTGAAGGTTTTTTGTTTTTTTTTTTAAATTTCAGTACGATAATATGCTCTGTCATGAGCACATATCCCAAAAACCAAACGCTCCATTTTGAAAATGCACTGTTGATGCATCTTGCACTCACAAGAGCCAGACTAACAACCCAGTTAAGTTTTACCACTATTTCCGAATGAATTTCCGAGAGGAGGGTGTTAAACCTGTGTACAGCACCAGCACAGAGCTAACAAAGTGTGAGGATAGGTGTGGATATGCGAGACTGCATGGCCAATAAACAAAGTCGAAGAAGTCAGTAGAATAAGAAGAATTTGCTGCTGTATTTTGTCAAAAATGCTGTGATGTTTTGTCAAGAACTAGACGGATTAATTATCAGGGACTAATACAGGATGTCCACAAGATGTCTTTACAATGTAGCCCTTTATCGGGCACTCAGAAATACTCTGAAATTCAAAATTCCAACCTTAGTGTGTCATTGCAGGATCAGACAAGACTTTATAACTGTGAATTTAAAAAATATATATATTATGTAGAAAATCAAGGTCAATGAAGTTACCATATTTGGTTCCTTACATGTAACTGGTAAAAAAAAAAAAAAAAAAATCCAAGACGTAACCATAAAAATCCAAGAAAAACACATGAGGTGAAAGGAACATGTATTTTAGAACATTAGAACATCACATTTAGAACATTACAACAGCGTAAGTGCTGACACCAACACCTGTCAACATCCACATGATCCCTTTGAACATCATTCCTTACATTAGTACCATAACTTCATGGTACCTAACAAAACAGTTACACTCAAGCAGAGGTGGACCTTGCAGACCCTTTAGACCACACCCACACCTGAGATTGTTGACTCACTGTACTCACTGTAACTGCTGCTGTCACTGTTTTCTAATGTATGCAGAAATTACCAAAAATAGTCACTTGCCAGATAAAGGGTTAAAAATTTATTTAAAAAGCAAGTGATGACAAGGGCCATATTCTCAAACTTTACCATAAACTAAGGAAAATGTTATGGGCAAATGAAAATATGGATGTAACTGTGGTCTAAATGCTACCTGAATGTCAGGCTCTCTTCCTGCTGTTTGTTCATTTATTTGTTATTTTGTATGTATTTGTGTTTGTATTTCATTTTTCATAAAATAAAATTAAAAAAAAAAAAAAAGCAAGTGATGAGATATATTAATCAGATTTGTTCTATGTACTCAGTGCTTATCAATGTTTTTAATCACATTGTGGGATCATGTGCTCTTGAATCATCACTGGTCCATTTTACGTCAATGAAAGATCAATTAGTGCAAATGTTTACCTTGACATTTTTACTGAATATATGGCGTTACAACTGAACAACCTCCAACCAGCCATCATTCTCCAGCAAGATGGTGTATATTCAGAGATTCAGGATTTCCACAGAGGGAAGTGGAAAACATATCTAAATGTGCTTTATTTTGGCAAAACACAGTCTGATAAAATCACTAATTTTATTAAATTTTATTACAGCATTTTTTTAATATTTCTCTCTTGGATTATGCTTTGTTTCATTTTATATAGGACAGATGCTCAGTGAGGTGATTTTAGCAACCCTTCACTAGTCGCTTTTCCATTGACCCTCAAATTGCAGAAATATAACTTGTGCGTTAAAATTTACGTGATGGAAAAACAACAATTTCGCCAAAACTCCTGTTTTTCGATTAAAAGTTTTGAGCTGGCAAGAGGTGTTTTTTGGCGTAGCACAAATGGTATATTATGCACAACTGCAATGGACAGACCTTTTTCACAACTAGTCACGTGAATAAAAAAAAAAAGATGTTGACGGACGTTACAACAAGCGAAGAAGAAGAGTTTAAAAAAAAAACATGGTACAATATGTGCGGACACACCAGGAAACCAAATTATTTTTTTAAATTATAACATGGATAGAGGGGTTATAATAATAATGAATATATCTGTAAATTAACACGATATTTACGTTCAGTGCCATGTTTATGGAATGACTTATCATGTCATCTCGCAACAATAAATAAACAAATCATCGCGTTTGTGATTTAATGGAAAAACCGACATTACGCACTTCTGTTTTTTCAACATTTAGTAAATATCGCTAAAGTTTTGCGCATATGTCCAATGGAAAAGCCACTACTGTCTACAAGTAGTTATTGAATATTTCTATCGTATGTACTTTTTTAAATATGTTATTGTTGCACTTAGCAGCGGCACAAAGAGACTATACTGTTACTTTCCAACTAGGAGAACATTTTGTTTTGATGAAAATAAGTTAGAACCCAATGTTTACCTTATTAAGGCTGGAATAGAGACATTGTTTGTATTTTAACAATATTTCACTTAGGAGTTATATTTATTATAACTTATATCCAGGAAGTTAGAATGTGTGAGTGTGTTTACAGCTTCATTCGTAAGTGAGAAAATCTGGCTCTCTGTATTTACACTGATCTCACATCTGCAAATTAATGAAAATTTGGGAGGCAATTCATAAAGTTCACATTCATGCTACAAAGAGAACACCATCATATGCATAGAATGTGACTAAAGCAAGTTTTGTGAAATGGCTGAAGATGGAGTATAACTGATGTACATAAAACACAAAAGGAGCTGTTGTCTGCCACAAATCTTTGCATATATAGTACAATAAGCTGATATTGTTTTTGTGTACAGTTAATGATATTATTGTCTCTTCTGTTCATTTTATGCCACCACTGTAATATATCTAATAGTAGTTTAATAACAATAAAAACAAGAGACATAGAAACATATAGAATTAGCCTATCAGTATTTCTGTTGGTTTTGTTTATAAAATGTAGAAATGCCATATATGACGTGACTTGTATAAAGCCTATTTATGAAAAATTCAAGCAGGTCCCATATTAACATAAATCACGTATTATGTCCAGAAATGGCTTTAAATAACAAATTAAACTGGGCAAATATGATATGGCTTAAAATAAAATAGCCCTTAACTGAAATGGCATGTCACAAAATATTCTTTCTTTCTTTCTCCAATTCTGTTTATTCATTTTTGACACAAGTACTGTATATAAGAAAAGAACAACAGATTGGTGGCACAAACTAAGACATTACAAGGAACTGACACATGATGCTGTGACATATTTAACTGGTCAAAAACTTATTTTAATTTCACAAGCACATTCACAACAAGTTTCCAGATTCTCTCAAAGATACCTCCCTTATTGGACATTGTGACTCTAATTTGCTCTATAAGTAGAATATTCCCAAATTATTTCAGGCGTAAGTCAAATGTTAGAGGTTTGCCAGATTTCTAAAACTCTAATAACAGCTTTCTGGATAAAACTGATAATGAGATGACCTGGATTTTCATTATTTTCACTCAACTACTTAACCCTTAAAGAGCTAAATGGTCGCCGGGGACCAAAACATTGATCTAAAATGTTTAAGAACTGTTGAGCCACTCATCCCAATACATACACATAATTCAGGTAAAATGCAATTTCTCAGCTTCGTATCATCATCAGATATGACCCATTTGGACATTCAAAGGCTCTGTCAACTTTTGCATTATTTATTCACCAATAAAACATGTAAAAAAAAAAATTAGTTTGACAAAATAATGACAGTGGTTTAGATGCTTTTTTTATGTTCAATTAATGATATTTTGCAGAAAAAAGTACATTTTGCTTCAGTTAACTCTTAAATGTATATACCATTTACATGATCAGTACATTAAATATAAGACAACACTTGAATTTCACTGAAAAATGCAAAAGTTAAAATAATATATAGGATAAATCACTTGGGAAAAGTTAGATTTGGAATTTGTAAGTCACCATTGCAAATAAGGGAGACAGACCTAATATTATTACCTGTATATATCTTTATATGTTGTACATATTCCTTATCTGTATTATAGTTAGCGTTTGTATATTTTAATAGTATTTAGTAGCGTTTTAGTTGTATGTGTGTATTTAATAGTTTATCTTTGTAGTTTTTGCATTTTGCCAGTATTTTTCAGTATTTTGTGTGATCTTTGTGTGACCCTTTTGCACTTTGAGTGTCAACATTCTATTCTATTTGACTCTACTCTACTCTGTTCTGTTCCACTATGTTCTTTTCTATTCTATTCTATTCAATTCCATTCTATTATATTCCATAATTGTGATGTGATTTAATCAAAACTTGGCTTTGAAACATATACAGTATACTGTACTCCAGAATCTGTGCTAAGTGGTCTTTAAACTACATTTTGGGGCATTTTTTTGGCTTTGACAGGCTGTAAATGATGTCATAAGTGGCCTTTTGTTTCAGTAGCAATCACGTCATTATCCACATCTGAATACTGCCTGTACTCATGTCTCCAGGGTCTTCTTCTGGTAAAAGACACTCTGGAGAGACATGAAACAATGATGTAAAGAGGAATAAAGTTGAGACAAAGAGAAAGAGAAAGAGAAAGAGAAAGAGAAAGAGAAAGAGAGAGAAAAATAATATCAAACTGAGTCCTGACAGTGAAAGTGAATATGCAGCCCTTCGACCAGGAAGGAGTTTATGGATAACACTGCATATGGCGTCGCAGATAAAATATTAGCCCACTTAGATCTAGAACTGTGGGTGAATGGATGTCTACGGAAGAGCAGGTTAACAAATGAAGGTGCTCTAAAGCACAACAGAGGGGCACAGAGCCCCAAAATAACTAACCGAGACTAGCAATTAGACGAATGACAGAAGAATCTCAGGTTGTTTTCAGCAGCAGAAGGTTTACAATTTAGAGGAGGGGTCTCATTACATCATTCTCCAGACTAAGACGGAACCATGGGAACCATTTTCAAACTAGTTTAGAGATTGTGGCCCAATTAAAGGAACAATGATCCCTGTTTCCAACTATGACATACATAACAAAAAACTAAAATTAATGACATTTACGGCCCTTTGGTTGGTCGTACGTGAAGATGGGCACAAATTACAGCTGGGTGTGAATTAAAACTAGATCTGATTCAGAAATGTTCCTGTCATATTTAACAGGAGGGACACATTCACATTTAATTTCTTATTTGAAGCAAACAGGTTGCATTTTAATGTATTGTTTTTTGTTTTTTGTTTTTTTTTTTAATAGAATAATCTCAATTTTTACTTTTCATTGTTTTGATCAATCAAATTAATGCAATACAGCCGTAGTACGAATACATAAAATACATAAATGTAGTTAAATATATAAGATAATTTAATGCGATTAGCCATGATGTCAATGTTAAAATTATAATTATGTATATATATATATATATATATATATACATACATATTCAGAGTTGTATATATGCTTGTATATTTACAGCTTTAAATATGGATATACTGTATATATATATATATATTTTTTTTTTTTGCTTCTTTTTCTGTTGTATTGATCATTTCTTTCCTGCTACTTTTTATTATACTGTAACTCCCAAAAATGTTCCCCCCTGTTAATAAAGTATTCAGATTCTGTGTCTTTATGAAATAAAACATAAGTCCAGGGAAAAATCAGTCAACTCTGTCATTTTGACAAATTGACTATAAGTGTACAAGCCTGATAAACAAGTATGTTGTTATGTATGCTCATAAAATACATCAAAATATAATACTGTCCGCTCATTTCCTAGTAGTTTTTTTTTTTTTTGCTGAAATCCTTACACTCGTTACACCTTTCTCTAATGCGCATTTCTGCAGATCTTCATATAAGGTGATGCTATGTTGCTACATCGATCTATTATGGCATTTATGTGCATATGTCCTTATGTTTCCATTTAGCTACACTTTCTTGTGCAATATTTTAGGTTTTTGGTCAACTTCATACATTTCCTCATGTGTTTTTCCCAAAGCTCCCACTCTGACCAAAACATCATATGAGCAAAATCACAATCCATGATCTGAATCATCTCTCACTGCTTATAAAATACAGGCTCAGGTTGTGAGTCAGGTCGTTTTGTTCTTGTATCTGACTAGACACTCTGTTTTTGGGCCAACGTTATTACAATATATATATATATAAAAAATATATAAATATTAGATGACATAACCATCATAACCCACCGAGTCTGTATTTTCATGCATATACAGCTGCAGGGTTTCCATTAAATACTTCAACTGTGGCAGCCTGATTTGTCCTACAACACATTTTTTAATGAATCAATAAAGTTTTCATGCTCTAAAGAATTGGTATAAATCACTCTTGCTGCAGGTCAGAGTTCAGAAGCTGGACCTACAGCTAACGTTCAGTAATTCATCATTTCTTCAACTGCAGCAAATTAGACAAACTCTGCAGATTGACACTGAATACGAAAATACGAAACTGTTGGTTAAGTAGCACGCTACCCTAGCGACCTGTGCTACTGACAATGGCAGATTTACCTATAGGCACCCTTGGTAACCCCCCCCCAATAAAAAAAAAAAACACAAAAACAAGAGAGCATATGTATGTATGGACCCCACCATTTTCCTGCAACCCCCTTTCCGTTTTTTTTCTGGATCCGCCACTGTACTGATATTAATGCTATAAGCCTATGGGTTACTGTGACACTCTCTGTAAAACACTGCACTATTTAAAACAAATGTTAGCAGAGTAGGAAAGTTATTGAAAGCACAAGCCGTAATTCCTACATAACCTTCACCTAACAAATCTTACATATTGAACCGTTCACTTCAATTAAATTCCAATTTGTACCTTAGCTTTTTCTTTCTTGAATAAATGTATCTTTTAAATGCGTATTCGCTGCCCATCCCTGACCGTAATGACATTTGGCAAATGTGACAGAAGAACAGACTGAGAGGGAGAGAGTGAGGAGAGAAGTGATGAGGAAGGAGACTATGATGTGATCTTCATTGGTCTCCGATATGAGACGCTATTTCGGGCAATAAAGGAAACACCCCAGGGAAGCTGGTGTGGAGATGAGGGAACCGAGAATGCTTCCAGAGAGACAGGGTGTCCAGGACATATGTAAGTGAGGCTGTGAAGATGTGGTTGAGCTGAAAAAAGTAGACATGGTAGGCAATGCAGGACACTGTCGGTAAAGAAAGGATCATGCCTCCATCATTATTATTCATTTATAGTTGTTTACATAGATGGTAGAGATCTCTATTACTGGTAAAAACAACTGCAGTAGTAGTATATCCACTGTTAGTACTTGGAGTAGTAGTATTAACAGTTAACTGATAACAGCTATGGGTATTTGGACTTATACTAGTAACAGCAGGTCTAGCTTTTAACAGTTATATTTCATTTTTTTATGATTTGATTTAATTTGATTTCATTTGATTAGATTTGATTTGACTCGATTGGATTCAATTAAATTCAATCTTTAGGACTCAGTACAGCAGGAATGTCAAACTCATTTTGCTTTAGGGGCCACATATGCACAATATGATATAATATTATATAATAATACACAGAAAAACAAGTAATACTACATTATGAAAATGTGAATAACCTGAGCTATCATGTACAACCTGAAATTTCTTCAGAAAAAATAAGTGCAATTTCAACAATATTATGTCTCAGCTTATTATTGAACACACTTACAGATCATAGTGGATCTACAAATATACAAAACATTTAGTAACAGGCAGAATATTGGTAAAATTGCTCAGATTTTTCTTTGAAAATTTTGGGTTGTTCATATTTGTTCATGTTATTCACATTTTATTGTGAAAAATGTCAATATTTTCATAATGGAATTTTACTTCTTTCACATTAAACCACATTGTCAGTATTTCCAAGTTTTTTTTGCAATTATTTTACTTGAGATCACATTGAGCTCCTGAACTAAAACGAGTTCAACACCCTTATTGTCATTATTTGCACAAATTCATCTTGCAGGCCAGATTGGACCATTTGGGGGGCTGGTTTTGGCTCACGGGCCGTACGTTTGACACCCATACAGTAGAGTGAGAGGACAACTTTAAACATGGAAAAGGTTGGTTTTTTTTTGTGGAAACCATAAGGACCCAGTGCTACTTTTGTGACAGTTCCCAAATTATTTTTTTCTCTATATTTATCCTTTCTTAAGAGATTTATCACCATTTATTGTAATATTATGATCTGTATTTGAAGTTTTTTCAGCATATATTATGTGTTTTCCTATATTTAATCCACTGATCATGTAGATGTTCATTAAAGCTTAGAGTCAATTCAAAGGTTATTCTATCAAAACAGAGAAATATGAGGAAAAAATACTTTTTCAGCAAAAACATTATTAACTAAACATAAAAATAATTGTTTACATCCACTGTCATTGATCAAACTCCAGGTTTTACTGGTGAATCAATGATTTTTCTTCTCTCTATTTGACTTTTCTTAAGTGATTTATCACCATTTATAATAATATTATTCTCTGTATTTTGCATTTTTCTGTGAAAATCAGGTATTTTTCTATATTTAATTTTAGAGCTCGACCGATATCAGATTTTTAGGGCCAATGCCAATACCAATATTAGGGGCTAAAAACAGCCAATGTCCAATATATTGGCCAATATATGAAATAAGAACATTGATCTACACAGCATATAATAATCTTATACTGGATTAACAGTTGCATAAATTGTTTTTTATCTCACAAAGATAATGTACACAACTTTCAAGTGCTGTATGTGACCCGTGGTGAACCATGGGTTGTAGATGTGATAGTTTTTATGCTGGGGAGAGCAGACTTATGAAAAAGATGTGAGTCTATATTTTACAAGTAGTGACATAAAAATTGTTTGGCAAATCCTTCTTTAAAATGTCAGTGACACCTACCTTTAATGAGTCCAACTACAAACCAAGCTATGGAATCACAAAAATAATTAGAGCAAAACATATTATTTACCACAAAATTATGTTTTTCTTCTCAAATTTTGATGTGTCCGCCTCACGGCACTACAACTTCCCATGTGGACTAAGGACTAAACTGAGCATGTGCAGAGTGAATTAGGTGAGTCCTAAATTGCTCCTGATTGGAGCACTTGCAAGTGTTACAACAGACCCATGTTAACTGTCTCCAGTCTCCCCTACACTATTAATACACAGGCATGCCTGCAGAATGAAACTGTGAGGTAGACCGGAAGCGCACAGATATGGGTGTGTGTGTTGGGGTGAATAGTTCATAAGACTGGGGGGGTTAGAAGTCCGTGATTTTCAGATGGGGGGAATTAGCGGTCCATCCTTGTCGGAGTGCGCGGGAGAGGGGTGTTCTGTTTGTGTGTGTGTGTGTGTATGCGCGTGCATGTGTGTGTGGGGTGATAGCACGATTGTCAGAGCAGAAGTGAAAGTGAAACTGACATGCTTTACTATTTCTCTAATTCTCTGGGCAGCACACACACACAGGAGCAGCGAGCAACAGAATCTCCACAGCAAAAAAGTTAATAAATCAGCTACATATCGGCCGATGTTGATTAATTTGTGATACGCCATAATTGGCCTGATTAATTAGCCGGGATCTATTTAATTTACTGATCATGTAGATGTTCATAAAAGCTCAGATTAAAGTTGAGGGTTATTATATAAAAAACAGAGAAAACGGAAGAAAAAATTACTTTTTCTGCAAATATATCAATAACTGAACGTAAATAAGCATCTCTATCCACCGTCATTTCTCAAGCTCAATGGGTTTTACTGGTGAATTGATGTTGTAGAAGATGACGGTGCTTCTACAGAGCCTCTGAATGACCAAATGGGTCATATCCATAGACCGTATATTAAGATGGACGAAGCTTCCGTTCACGTGACCCACTGGTTTCTGAAAAGCTGAAGTGAAGCTTGGTGGGCGGTTCCCACCATCGCCATCTTGGCAGCGTCACACATTTTCATCACTCCCAGAAATTACAAAAATGGATTCAGAGGTGGAGCTGAGAGTGTGGGGGTCATTGATTGACACCCATCAAACTCTGTGCTGCCTGTAGCTAAGAGCTAACCTGGAGCTAACAAAGGTAGACAGGCTAAAGCTAAGGCGCACTGTTAGCTGGCTAAAAACTGTGGTTGCTACTCTCCTGCCTTCTTGCCACCGGATATCGCTCAGCCAGCACAGGAGCAGCACCGAGCCGCACTTGCTACACACATGGTCAAAATTGTTGGTACCCCTCTGTTAATGAAAGAAAAACCCACAATGGTCACAGAAATAACTTGAA
>JAPQRP010014352.1:0-69879 GCA_037367295.1 Apogon hyalosoma
GCATATATAGTCCCTTCTTTCTTGAGTCTGTTGAATGAAACGCAGTTAATATAGATTAAAAATGAATGATATTTAATTGTGATTAATTTAAATTAATCCACAACAACTCTGTGATTAATCTGATTAAAAATTTTAATTGTTTGACAGCCCTAATATAAAGTTAATATATGGAAACTATAAAGAGTTCAGCTGAAAAAAATGTCCGTTTTGATCACACAAACTGTTATGGAATTGAAAAATGCATTTTCTTATTGACATACACAGCATAAGTGGATTTATGTGTTTAGAAACTGTTTCTGGTTTCAAACTGAGAGCACTTTGCACATTACAGTTTACTGTTGCACCTTACTGTTTTTATACATTTCTGTTAATTTATTATGTATAATGTGTTTGCTCTTATATTCTATTGTTGATCTTTCATGCTGCTGCTGCTGCTGCACTACAATTTCCAATTTGGGATCAATTAAGTCTGTCTGTCAAACTATGTATCAGTGAAGTTTTGTTTTGTTTTGTTTTTGTTTTGTTTTTTTTGTTTTTTGTTTTTGTTTTTTCAGTGGCTGAGTGGAGTAACATTGGTGATGCACGTATTGGCCATTATGTGTCGCTGTTTAGTTAGAAATAAGGTTAGTAGATAGGCTACCCAAAAGCAAGTCAACAACGTTTAAAGATGTTCAGCCGTGTACATCATAATATCATAACTTTAGTCTGGAAAAATACTCATGGACAGTAGAGGTAACGACACTCTCCTCGAGTCAAACCAATATCACACACCGACATACATCACATGGCCTACCTGCAAACACCAGCTGCACTGACTCAAGAATGTGGCATGTGGGTAAAGACTAAAGAGCCAATCACAGCGCGAGGGGCTAGCGCTGAGTTCTCCTATTGGACGAAAAAGGTGTCAGTCAGAATGGACAGGCCCAGTGAAGCAGCGGTGAGCGTTGGCTGGCTGCAGTTCAGAGATGTGAGGAAATATTTGCCATGCAGCTACACCTTGTAAGTAACAGTTTTTCTTTTATAAACTGCCTTTTGTTTACCTGCTTCAGATGCGATTGACTATAACTATATTATATTCTCATTTTGCAATTATAAAGAAGGACATCGGACTGAAGCTGATATGCGGATGTGCTTTACATGATAAATAAATGATTAAAGATGTCCTAAATCGGGATGTATATGTATTTAGCTGAATAGATTAAAATGTTTGTTGTAGTTGTTGTGCTGTGACCTCGAGGTTTGTTATGTAGAGTAAATATTATGCTACAATAATGCCTACAAATGTGCTCCTGGTTGTTGCAAGGTGACAGTAACCCACGGGATTGTGTTATGATGTAAACAGCTGGGAGATGTTGCTAATGTGCATGCAAATAGTGAACGCACCGGTGAAATGACTGTGTGTTTTGCTTGTAAACATCTCAAATGGCACACTAGCATGGGGCTCTGCATGTGTCGTCACCTTGTGTGACACTCAGGTTTTATGCGGCAGCCTGTGAGATGTTGATGAAATGCGGTTTAGATTTTTGTATTATAATTTTTATTATCCTCTAATACAACAATACCGAAGAGAATAAAAATTAGATTGATGTGTATTAAAACGCCTTCTACAAGTTTGATTGAGTGTTATTTAGTTTTTAATGTTCAGATATGGTTGGAGCACTGTTCTAACATGACCAGTCTCTGCTGTTACAGTCTGCACCGGCCTGTAAATACTCTGTGCAGATGACTGTGCTGTATTTAATGAAAAGATTCTATTTATTTTAAGTATAAGATCATATAGGGTTACAATAAAGTCTGGCACTAAAAATCAATAAAGCTCACTCCCAGCACTAACATGTTTATTGACCAGATCTTGTCTGCAAGGCCAAAGTTATTGCTATGTGCTACTTTCTCTCTGACAGCATGTGGACATGCCAGGTGATGAATAGCCGAAGGTCCTGCTCTGCAGTCCGAGCCCAGTCACTCCATCTGAGGGCTGAACACTTACTTAGAGTGTTTAATTAACATGGCACCCATCATGGAGGGCACACATACAATCCTGCTTCTTTATGCACCCATCCGTGAGTTAAGCAACATCAGCCTGTATTTCCCCAAGAGGCGGGCCCCAAGTTTTAAGTACAAGAGCCGCGCCCCTCATTCAGAAAGGACCGATAATGACCATGACTGGAGAAAGGAGGATTTTGCAGTATCCAAACAAAGAGGCCAGTCTTCTGACTCCTCAGGCGAACTCCTCAGCTCCCAGCAAGCAACAAAGGAAGCTGTTGCAGAACTCTGCTGGCTGGCCGCAGAGCACCACCAGTTGCTGGCAGATCTCTTATCACTGTGCAGGGATTGCACCAACAAAGTCAGGATGGGTAACCAGGATGGGAAAATCCAAGATTACATAGAGGGTCAAGAAGTTCAGCTTGGAGGTCAGAGTCTCAGCAACACCAACTATTCCCTCACTGTGTGTCCAGAAGAGAAGAGAGTTACATCCAAGAGCAAAAAGCTTAAGAAGCTGGCAGGTAAGAAGCTTGACAGCGCAGAGGAGTTCCTTCACAGTAAGATGAAGCAGAAAGTTACAAGAAGAAATTCATCAGTTGAGCTTCCTGTTTCAAGTAGTGTGTCCATATCTGCAGCTTCAGTAGTGGCGCAAACTTCAGGTACAACATCCTTTGCCCACATCTCTGACAGCTCAGTGACTGATTCTTATGTTAGTGCAGTCAGTCATCCCATTCTACCCATTGAGGAACCCTTTCAAATTGACCGCGAGGGATGGGACTTCATTGAGGACAACCGGACCTTTGACCCTGACGTGGACTTCTGTAACGATTTCTCAGAGTGTGACGGTGAATTGGGTTATGAGTCATCTTCATGCACCCTGTTGGAGGGTCTGAATCGACGTGAAAGTGGGAGCAACCTTCGACCAATTAAGAGGTTTGATTCCTTTACTGAGACATTATCTGAAGATGTATCGACAGTCAAGTCGGCTCAGCAGTTGTATGATGAAATCAACCAGAGGAATATGGGTGTTAGAGTGGTGGCGAAAGTTCAGGAAGTTGAAGGGAAAGTGCAGCATGTCAGCCACAGAGGTCCAGATGAATGCGGGCCAGTTTTGTCATATCCAGGACCTAGTAGCAGCGGATCCAACAGTTCAGAGAAGATGGGTAACAGGCTCTCCGAGGGTCTACGGTTGCCTCTGTCTCATACCGCTGAACCCTCCCTCCCAGTCAAACCCCTGGCAAAAAGCCCCTGTTCACCTTCTCTTGCTGGGGTCTTCAACACATGTTTCCCAGCCTCAAACAGCCTCCAGAGCATGTCCCCCATCCTGTCCCCGCTGTCGTCCAAGCAGACAAGCCCACAGCTCAACCACCGCATAGTGCTGCTGTCAGATAAGGATATAGACCACGACAGAGACAGCTCCTGTAACACAGACGAACCCAAAATCTACACTGAAGTTATTGACAAAAACGGAAACAAGCGGACTGTCACCCGCCTTGATCTGAACCTCAGCAGGCGCCCTAGCACCACAAAGTGGAATTCATCTAGCAACTCAACAACAACAGGTGAGTTACTGTTAATAGAAGATAAAAACATACTGCTCCTTTTTTAAAGACACTGATTCATGTTTGAACCCACTGTTTTGGTGTTAAGATCAACATGAGTGCTTTTATCATCTGAGTAAATGACTCATTTGTCAGACTTTACCCTTCACCTTCATCTTGCTGATGCAGGACTTCAAAGAAAAGCACAAGAAAAGGATGCCTTGAAAGAGAGTCAGACATGTCTTTGTCTGTGTGTTTATTCTGTCTGAAGTTGGTGATGCATTTTCTCTTTAACATTGAAATTGCTAAGTATATATAGTGCAGTGGTTTACTTTGAAAGTCAAGACTGTGCTTTTGTTTTACAGAAACAACAGTTGGTTAGACCGATGAGTAGACATGCGTTCCAAAATGTCTCTCCCTGTCTTCGTTTGTCCTCTGGGCTTGCTTTTGACGTGTGATCAAATTAAAAACTACCCAACAGTGTTGTAGAAGGGGCAGACAGGGCCTGAGAATAGTTTTGCTGATGATCCAGTTTAACTCTGTCAGTGCCACTGGAAAAGGCAGAGATTAGAAGTGTCCCAGATCAAAGCCTCATAGTTGACCTGACCAGGATTCTCATGAGCACTGTGTTAACTGAACCATTTCCAATTTAGACTCGAAGTGATGTGTTGTTCCTCCCCTAAACTGACATCCTACCCAGTTCACAGGAAAATGACAAAGGATCAGGGACTCAGCAAGGAAAAGAGTTACAGAAAAACAGATTAGAGTATTGTTATTTGCAGAACTTTGGATTTAGCAAGCTGTTTATGAGCACAAAATACATTCACTTTTTATTAGCGTATCTCTCTTCTCAATATGCTGATCATGTTTTATATCTTTTCTTGCCACTCTGTGAACTTTTGGCCACCGATCAGAAGAAGGAGTTTCTCTGTTGGTATAAAGTTCACATCCTTTTTTGTGGTTACTTCTGCCTAAACTGCTTAATCCTAGTTGATGCTGTCTCTGGTATGGCCGATGCTTATCATTATTACATTACTTACCTCTTAAACGTGGGTGGTTGTCAGTCAGTACTAACAAAATCTTTGCTTCAATCTGTAGCTGCACACAGATAGCTTTCTATTAGTAACTTACCAATAGTCAGCGGGTAATTACTGAGCCTTAACCTCATGTTCTCATTTCTGTAGACAGTTTTAACCCAATTATACAAATACTGCTGCACGTATAAGGAAACTAGGTAAAATTACATGGCCATTACTACCCAAGTCAACATACAGCAATGTTAGAAGTCCATCATACAGCCAGAGGGAAAACTAGAAGAACTGAGTTGTGTAAGGTTTAGATTTTTGGTAGACAGGGAAATAAATAACCCAGCTTTACTCATGTGGAGATGATTTGGATCAATTTCCACTGAAACAGCACTGTCTTTTAGCGTCCTCAAACACCCAAGCATGCAAGCAAATATCCTGCTGTCAGACACTACACACAACCATAGAAATGCACTCACATTTTCTTGATTGTCAATTTCTTGATTCTCTTAATATATTACATTTGCAAGTAGCCTAAATAACTACCATGGTATTGTGGAATACATGTGCAATGATTGGTTGAGCCTTCAATGTGAGACAAATTCCGGCTGCTGTATACTGAATCACCTTTGTGCTGTCTAATAATTGCGTGCACTTCAAATGTTAATACAGATAAATGAACATCATAGGGACAGCCAAAAGGCCTAAGTGGGTCAGCGTGCATCCTGGCCCTTCATGGTTTGCCAGTGTTGCAGTAATTATTACCCCAGCTCTTTAATTTGGTTTTTGATTGAAGCTCAGTGCTTATTAATGAGTGTTATTATGTGGATGGTAAATTTAGACTAACGAATTCTTTTGTTTGGTGTGCACTCTAGTCTCTGTAGCAAATGTTGAGCAGTGTGTAGGCCACAGTGAATGTTTATTTAACCCATAAAGACCCAAACAGCCACCGACAACCAAAACAATCTACTAATGTTAAATGTTTAATACCTGTTGATCCACTAATCCTGTCAATCCATATAAATAATTGGTGTAAAATGCCATTTGTCATCTTTCATGGTCATCAGATATGACCCATTTGGACGTTCAGAGGCTTCGTAGTGAAAATGCAAACCCAGTCATCTTCTACCGCATTGTTTCACCAGTAAAACCCATGGAGTTGGATAAATGACAGTGGATGGAGACGCTTGTTTTATGTTCAGTTAATGATATATTTTACAGAAATGTCACTTTTTCTTCAGTTGTCTCTGTTTTTGACATTCTGTCAACTTTAGTCTGAGCTTTTATGAACATCCACATGATCAGTAAATTAAATAGAAGGAAATACATGATGTTCACTGAAAAAACACAAAATACAGAGGATAGTGTCACAATAAATGGTGATAAATCACTTAATAAAAGTTAAATATAGAGAAAAAATATTTTGGAATGGGTCTTTTATGGGTTAATGTTTTTTTTTCTAATACTTCTCAGAGTACTGATGAGAAGAGCCACTTAAATACCATTTTAAAGATGCACAATCATCTTTATAACTCATTACTCCCATGTGTCTCTCTTTCTTCTTCACTCTGTCTTACCATCTCCCTCAGTTCCCTACTTATTTTATTGTCTGACATATGGCAGGCAATACTATAATCAGATTACCCGATACGTTCTTGCAAGGTCATATGAAACTGATCACTGCAGAGCAAGAGTGTATCACCCTGCTCTCCCGTTAACTGTCATTCAACACAAAGTGCACTGCCATGCAACAATGTTCCACCCAGTGAGGACAAGGGCCAGCTCTATTTGCTAATGAAGTGAATTCTGCCAAAACAGTCTATCAATGTTCCATTTCTTGCAGTCTGTCTCATACTATTGCTCTGCATACCACATAGTAACAACACAAAGGTCCTTCTCTTATAATTCACCATATAAGTTGTTGTCTTTATAAATGTCTGGACTGGTGCCTTGATAAATTTTGGCTGTTATCATTCTGATGCTGTTGGGAATCGTCAAGCATGAACAACCATAAAAGCCCCGCAGTTTTTTGCATGCACTTGCAAGTGGGGTGAAGTAAAGTTAACCAAATTTACTCTCTACCAGTCAATGGCCTGCCAGGCCCAATAACAGTACTCCTCCCTCTTGCCTGGCTCTGTAAATCCCATCAGACTCCAGAACTTCATTTCAAATGAGTAATGATGAGTCTGTGAGCATCCTGTCATGCTACATTTCAGCTCCGGCCCTCAGGGTACTGCACCATTGCACTCTCTCTGCGTTTTCACTTGTAGATACCCCTGCAGAATTCTAGTACTTAGACAGCTGAACCAGTCACTCAATCAGCCAGTCTCGCAGCCTCGCACAGCCAACAAGCCTGTGTGGAAAAACAGTCATGACAGGGGCAAACGGAGCTGTATGATTTATAAATCCCACATTTTCTATGATTTATGTAAAAGTCTATGATCCCTCTTCTTGGCCAGAAGTGATGAAGTAGGCTGGAGAGCCAGATTTGCTCACAGTGCCACATGGCCTAGATCCTTTATTTTGAATGATGAGGTTATAGGTTTAAGTGGATAAAACAGGGCGTTGGGCTTACTGGACAAATCTGTTTGAGTGTCTTTAATAGGAATGATAAACTGCTCTTTGGGATGATACAAAGCAATCTGGTAATATTTAGGAGCTGTGTATTTCTACTGATAAAGACAATACTTGCATATAGTTTGTGTATGTTACAGACATAATAAAATTGCTGCTAGCTTGTAAATCGGAGGAGACCGGATATTTGTTTAATCTGTTATCCAGAATAACCCCTATGAGTTTTTGAAGGATAACTTTGCTTTTATCAGTGTCATGTGTGCTTTAAAGCATTTAATATAACATCAACTGGCTGAGGAGTGAATGAGTGATGACAAACTGACGTGTGTTGCGAGTTGTGTTGTCATTAATCTCCATGCACAAACCCTACCTGTCAGGATCAGACATTAGATGGTCTCTGAGATGCATCAGTGCTGTAGTCCAACACCCATGTGGTTTGACAGCTACTCTCTCACACACTGTGATTTTCTGTGTCAAAGTATTGCTGTCATCAACTGCAGGTTTGGACTAAAACATTTACTGTATACTGCACATACTGTAGATGGCATAAAACTGAGGTTTCTAGTAGAGTAGATTAGCCTTGCTAAATGCCAGTGTATTATGGCCAGATGTAATATTTAATGAAATGGCATGGCTTTATGTTGGGATGATCCAGTTTGTGGTGCATACTGGGCAGATTTTAGGTGACACAAAAGGCAAACTTCATCCCATTCGCCCCTTCGGTTCCCTCACGTACAGACACTGTGATTCATTCTCATCTTTTAGAGCAGCAGGGAAGGAGATTAAATGGAAATAAGCACACAGTTTTCCCCAGAGCAAGTCAACTTAAGCCCACTGTGTGTAGTAGTAGTAGTAGTAGTAGTAGTAGTAGAAGAGGATAATAAATCAGCTGCCTATTTGAAAAAACATAGTAGGTTCATTACCTAGTGCATTTTAGAAATGATTCATCTGTTTGTTGTTACTATTCTAAAAGCAAACATCTAACAAAGTTGATGAAGCTGTGATCATACATGTATTAGTGTGAACAAAAAAATCTAATAAGTTGTCAGTGCTGCAGCAGTCACTTCTTTCTAGGATACAGTAAAGCTGTTACATTAGCTTCACTGCAATGTTTGTCTGCAGCTCTGTCATCACCCTGTCCAGATGGGGGCAGTGTGAACCACTTTATTTAATTAAATCACTGGCTGGTTGTTAATCATGTGAAGCACAGGCACAAGTGTACAGGCATGTTGTCAGGATTATTAAGTATCGAATGTATTCATGTTTTGGGAGGAATGAAGTACCACAGAAATCCTTGTCAGTAGGTCTTTGGTCACCAATTTAATAATTAGTCTTTTCAACTAACAAAGAATTACAGAGGAAGCTGATCCTGGCAAGTGGTTTCCTTGGTCTGATGCCGGCTTAATTCTGTATTTTTGGAACTGCCCCAGCCTACAGTCAGCAGTTCCCACTGCGGGACTGTGCAGAGCAGCATTAACATAATGAAAAGTTATTAATCTAATCCTACTTTTTTCAGTCACAGATAACTGGAGGGACTGCAGGCATCGCTGCTGTCTCATAATGACTGATTGTAGAGAATACTGAAACTGAATTTCAATGCTTCCATTTTCCAGTGAAGCCCCCCACTTAGTTTTAAGTGTGTGGGCTCTTTTTATTGAATTTAAAGCATTTGGCTGACACTCAGACTCTAAAGATCTATTCCAAAGGACTTCCACATCCTTAAAAGTCACACTTGGACCACAGTATAGGAATGGTGTACTGTATGTGCTGTATGAGGATACTCAATACATTATAGGATATTCTAGTGTTTTATTGAACAGGAAGTGATTTGCATTTCTCAGTTTTCACCACACAGTTCTGGCTAAACAAGGTGTTATCTTACAACCAAAGGAAATTCAGGTCACGAAGCTTGAAGATCTGTACCCTTCCCCCTCCTATTTGTAGTGTTTTCTCTCCTCTTTCTTAACCTCCTTTTCCTATTCACCTCACTGTCCTTGCTCCATATATTATAATTTGTACTTTTTACTCATCTTTTATTGCATAACTGCATCCCTGCAATGCCTAGCCTGCCCAGGATGTGCCCCACCTTCACCTAATGTCAGCTGGGATAGGCTCCAGCCCCCTGTGTCCCTGAAAAAGGGTTAAGTGGCTACAGAAAATGAATGATAAATGAACTTATTCCCTGGAGACTGTGAATGTATACATCAAGGCATGAATGAAAGAACAAGTTCCTGTGCACATATCAAGTTAAAATAGTTCCTTTGTAGGCACTTACACCCCTGTCCTGAACTTATCTGACTCATAACAGATAATGAAAAAGGTTCACACTGTGTCTGCATTGAGTCCCTAAGCAGTATATGCAAGACAAAAGGTCAGACTCTCAATATTATTCCAGCCTCCTTAACATACTGCAGCAAAATCAGCACTTAGGGTATAATTACCATTGGAAATTTAAGAGACCAGTTGTAGTCATGGAGTGTGTGGTATGTTACTGAGTAAAGATAACTGCAGGCTCATGGCTTCACAATAAATGCTACTATGTGCAACTGCCTTGTCGAGAGTGGGCAGCCCCTTCCAGTCTGAGGGAAGGTAAAATCCTACTACCGATTCTGGATGACTGAACACACAGGCTTAAACACATAGCACACGCATTTCTGTAGTTGTACTTCTTACAGCACACACTAACCAAAGTCATGTACTGGTTCCACTCCGGTGAACTTTATATGGTGGCATTTGTTTTTTAATCAGGCCTCTTTAGACATACTGTATTTCCTTATTGGATCAGTGTGCTTTGCTGCTAGAATTGCTGATGGGAACAGGGCTGGCTAAGAGCATTAAAATAGCTGTGTGCCCTCAAGCCTGCAGCTGAAATGGGGTCTTTCTTACTGCCTGATGTTAAAAGATCCTGATGTCTGCTTTCCACCTTGTTCAATTTTTATTACGCATGTAGGTTACTACAGAAAAAACAGCTTGCCTCACTCAACACTGCTTATTTAGCTTTTTCACACATGATCACACCTGTTATGTTGTTAAGTGGGGTGGTGTCTTATTATTCTTTGCACAACAGTGAGCATTAATTACCCTCTAGCTGTTTGTCTGTATTTATGTGTTTTTGTAGAGGACTCTCTATTGCGCCAGGATGATATTTGGATGCTGGATGGTGATGAGCCTCACGAACCCCTTAGTCGTGTTCCACGCCCAGATCACCTAGACTTCTTACGTATCACACCGCCAGAGGATGACATAATCGGGGACACTCCCTACTATCCCAAATTGGAGTGTACGGTAAGGGCCATTAAATAGGAGCAACACAAGTATTTGATAAGTGGTATTAGCTCTAAATCTGTTTTCACACTCAGAGCATTGCACTGTAAAACTGTTTTGTTCCACACTGGAACCCATGGGGATTTCTCTCCACTCTGGCATTTAATCACCTGATCATGAACGGATTAACATCATGGATTCTAATCTGGAGACAGAGGTCCTAAGCCAAAACTGACTGAGATCATTCCTCATAAACTTCTCTCTTGTTCAGAACAAACACATCTATTTAGGATCAACTCTTTTAGCATTGTGGTTCCAATATTTCAGCTAATTAAGAGTAATTAGTGCAATTTCTCTTGAAGCAGACAGTGCAACATTAAATATGTTCTTAGCCATAGGTCACATGCCTGAAGTTATCTTACCATGCGTGCATTACAAAAACATACTTGGAGTTACTGCCATGCCTCTTTCCAGGTTTTGGAAATCTGTAATAATAAAAGCAAGAATTGACTACATAACTCTGTGGAATTTATGCATGCAAATGGCAAACAAAAACTATTATCATCTTTATCAGACTGTTCAGGTTCTGTTTTACTTTCTGCCTGAGATACTGCTTAGTTTTCATGCCTGTGGCAGATGAGGTTCCTTACCTGGGTGTGGTGTTAGGTGGGTAGTGTATCTGAGCAAGTCGCTCATTGTTTTCTCTAGACACAAAGACTGCCCTGGCTTGAAGCGTAATCGGTTAACATACCAGTACAAAGGGCATGTTGTACAGAATGAGGCATTCTGTAGGTTACTATTATGACGGTGTCAGCCATCTGACATACATGGCTGTTACATGGTTTCATTATCACTGTCATCTATTCTCATGTAATTCAAGCACCCAGCTTTGCACATTGCAATGTTGTAATTCAAAAACACTACTTCAAAGTACTGCTAAAGGCCGTTTTAAAAATATGTGTTATTTTCCACTAATTTGAGCTAATTTAATATCTCATAGTCTTCAGTCATGGTAGCCACTAATGGTATGTATTTCTACTGCAGTCCTTCAGGGGGATTTACTGTGAAATATAACCACCACTGTTACATAACTTAATTCTTCAGACACAGAAGCCCCCTCTCGAGGCTATACATTGTTTTCTTCAGATGAGAAAAAACATCATTACCATATAAAGAGAATGCAAAATGTACAAGGGAGTATTTAAAATGTTTTGGAAATTTGCAAATCATGCATTAAGTTCTCCTTTTACAGTGTTCCTCTTGGTAGGTCCAGCTCTGAGTGTGTTCAATCAGGCTCAAGGAATGCATTCATGAACACTGACCTTTGGTTGCCAAGAGCAACCACATTCAAGAATGTTGCCTCTGCTTTTGCATTTTCCTGAGTTTTATCTATAAAACTATCAAAAATACATGTATGCTTAGTCAGTGACAGTAGGAAAAAGATAACAATAAGCGTTTCATTTCTGTTTTATTATTTGGAAATTTTTTACAAATGCTATGAAGATGTGCTCCTTTGTGTATAGATTTTCTTAGTTGTTTCATTCTAGTTAATTTATAACCTGTGGCCTTTTAATCACATTGAAACAAACCCTGAAATCCAAACACTGCCTGATTATTTTTTGTGCGTCTTGGTATTCATATGCAGATAGGTAAATCAGAATGTATTTTTCACACTTAAATCCATTTCTCTCGAGCCTTTGTTTTCATGCTGATACGCAGCTCAGTGTTAGCATGTTAGCATATCAGCTAAACCTTCCTGTGCCCAGGCAGACTAATCAGGTACTAAGTCCTGTAAGTCCTGTATTGCAGTAGCTTAATGGTATAATATGGGTTGCCGAACCTCTGCAGATTTCCAGCCGACCACAGACTCACTCCACCTCTGTGTTTACTCTTGTACTTCAGCAGCCATTTTAAGGAAGTGAGCAGAGGTAATCAGACACCTGTGGTGTTGGGCGCTGCAAGGTCCCCTCCCAGGAAGGGAGGGACCTAAACAGAGGCGTCCCCAGACTAGGCAGACCAGTGAAGCACATTTTTTCAACCTGAAGGGTTTTTCTCACACAGCAGCTCACAAGAGTTTCCTGTAAACTGAGACAGACACGCTAAAGAAGACAGACCAAAACTAGAAGAAGAGTTTGGACATGGACTCCAGATTCTAAACCAGCTCACAGAGGAGGACATCTCACGTCTCTTGGATAATGCTACTTAACATGTCGGAATAGTTGGAAGTGATTTTGTGAAAGGCAGGTGAACTCTGTTCTCCTGCTCTCCTAGGGAGATTACAGGAAGATATACCTCCAGCCTTTGAACTGCCTGACTGAACAGCATCATGGGAATCTTGCCTGCACAGAGGAGAATCAACTGTATTCGTGACAGTGTACAGTAGTTGTCGGTAGTGTTTGTGAAAGTGTATTATATAAGTGTATGTGACCTAAACAGACTACGGGGTAGTCCTGTTCTATGGCACCCTTCTGGAGAAGGTAAGAAGAGCTGGGGAGATTTGGTCATACAAAGGCCTTTTGTTCCTGGCCAACAGCAGAGTAGCAATAGGAGCAGCTTGGCTAACTGGAGGTGGGGAGATGAACCTTTTGTGACATTTTTAACAGACCCTTTGCGGAAGCCCCTTCTGAGTTTGGTTTACCTTTCCTAGCTCTTAGCCAAGAAGAATTAGAATGGACAGTGAAAACAATTCAGATGGACAGGGGAAGCCGCCCACAACTTCCCTTCTCAATGTCTTCAGCAGTTTCTTCAACCGAGACAAGTCTGCCTCCTCAGTCAAAGGGTCGGCAGTGCTAACATCTTTTAGGGATCTTCCAGATGGTGAGACCTGTCTGCCTGAAGATGCTTACACGATGGATAGTGAGAACAAATCAGAAGGGAAAGACAATACACCTGAGGAGGATTTATCTGCTTCCTGTGATTCAGTGTGTGAGCCTGTAAAGGTGGAAACATCCAATCACATTAGTGACAGTGTTAAAGCAGGAGCTGCATCTGACACAGACCTAGTCCAAGTCACCAGGGTAGAAACTTATAGTGACACAGAAAACGAGGATGAGGAGGCAGACCTCAATAGCAGTTTTTCAGAGAAGCCCTCCAGGATTAAGGACCCCATCATCCCTGAGGAGGAAAATAAAACAGCGGAGAATGGAGATGGAAATGAACCTGGAGGTACTGCTAAGGCAGAGGCAGAGTATCATGTGCCTGTGTTTAGAACTTATGAATTTAAGGAAAGATCCCGGGTAGAAAGTATTCTATATTCAGGCAGGTCTTTCGGCAGAAAAGACGCGGGAACACGTCAGGTATTGTCAGTTTTCAAACAAAGAGGTGGGAGCAGCACCAAGAAGAGCTCCAACGCTGCGCTTGAGGATTCAGAAACATTACACACTGAAGGGAAAAATAGTAACAGTGTAGGAATAGATGAGAGTGAGTATGATTGTATAGACTGTTCTTTGCCTGTTCCCTCCATCATCTCTGGACATTGTGCTTTGGAGGCTACTAGCCACAATGCTGCCCCAGCATCTCCTGTTAAAGATAGCTCAGATAATTTACAGAAGCAGGATGAACAAAGGCCTGAAACAAAGGAAAATGCAGAGGAGCTTCAATCTACCCAGGTACCCTCTTCTCCTTTCTCCAGTTCTAAGACTCCTAAAGTTTCAGTCCAATCCTCTTCCAGCTCAGAGAAACAGACAGACACTGGTGGTATGACAAATTCAGAACTGGAAAACATTTCATCTGCATCTGAAGAGGCTGTGACTGTCACTGAGGAAAGTTTAAATCCCGTCTCAAATTCTGAAACTCCTTCAGCATCACCAGAAAAAACTATATCACCTCCAGTACAATCCATCACCTCCTCCTCTCCCTCTCCCACCTCATCCCCATCCAAAGGTCCAGGGCTCTCTTCACCTCCTTCCTTCCAGATGCCTGCTCTCTTCAGTGGTTTGCGGGTGCTAAAGAAAGGAGCAGCAGGTGAAGACAGGGAGACACTGTCAGAAATCAAACAGAGGGACAAGGACACTGACCTGGCCCTGCTCAACTTAAAGAAGACAGTAAACAAAGCCAAGCTCTTCCCTGAGCAAAAGACAACCACTCCAGTCAAAAAACAAGCAGAGCCTAAGCCGGTTGTAGAAACTAAAACCTCAGTCGTGGGTCAGCTCAGTCAGCTCCTTAACTTAGACAGCAACAAAGACAACAAAAAGCCAGATGATGGACAGGATACAGGACCTGAACACCAAAGACAAAATGAGTCTGAAGATACAGAAGAGGATGCGGAAAAGAAAACTTCGGGTAGAGAAACCACTGCATCACCACTTGTAATAAGGAAGACATCAGATTTGGCCTATGAAACCTTCAGGAGCATCTTTGGCCCCAAAACTGTGAAGAAGGAAAGAACAGAAGATGTGGATCTGGAGGCAGTGAAAAAGAAAATCAAAAATGACAAGGAAAGTCTGAAGTCCATTTTTGAGAGAGGCGCCAAATCTCCTGTCAAGGACCCCAAAAGTCCCACAGAGGCTAATGTATGTATTTATGTATGATTTGAAAGCTGCTTCCTTAAATATATCTTTTAGCAAGTGTTGTGTAGATGCTACAAAGATGAGAATAGTTGAGGTTTAGTATTAGTTTATTATCCCTGCTCATGTTATTACGTCCTTTTTATCCCAATAGACAGAGGTCACATCTCCTACAGACAGTGAGGACCGAACTCCAGGGCGTCTGCAGGCTGTGTGGCCCCCTCCCAAACCTAAGGATGAAGAAGAGAAGGTGGGGCTCAAGTATACAGAGGCAGGTGAGAATCTCAAGCTCATCGATTTCAACAGAGTTGCCTGTATTTACATGTAAGACCAGGAGTGCTGACAGAGGATCATGGTTGTCAAGCTGTCACTCCTCTCACTGATTAACGTTGTGGACAAGAGCCACTAAGAATATCAGTGTTAACATTTCAGTTTACCTCTTGTTTGTCCTCGATGGGCATCAGCACCAAATGTTCAGTAAAAGACACATCATGCAGCATGTTAAGGATCAGCAGCAGGGTGTGCGATGTACTTTAAATCCATTTAAGAACACAGTGCGGCTGTGTTTGCTGCTGTTTGTCTGCATTCTGTTTGTCGTGACACCACAGGATAGCATGTGTGGGTAGTGTTGAAGTAAAAACATTTAATGGAATCAAGAATAGTCTGGGAAGCTGGCCATGTTTGGCCCATCCCTCTACTCCACAGGTGTAATGACACACAAATAGGTTAAAAGCCCATACGGCTGGGATGATTAAATTACAAAGTAAAAGGCTTTCCTTTTCATGTTCTGAGCACAGTGAAACCTTGTTGCCTGAAAATCTAGAGTGCAATGCAACAGCTAGTGTATGGTCTTCCTGGTTTTGCTTCATCCCAGAATAAAGGTTAAAACTAGTGTAGATTATACAAGTGATCTGAACTGCAGGATGTGGAACTGGAGAAGAGGCCAAAAGTCAGGACTGTGAGTTACACATGTGTAGATAAACAACACATGTGTACATGAAGATATGCATATCTGTTAAAGATCTGCCTGTTAATGTATACCAGCACTAATTTATCACTCTTACTACATACGGTATTGATAGAATAGCATAACTGATGTTCTCCTGCTACATCCTTTCATGTGTATCTTTTATTGTTTTTTTAAGGTTCTAATCAGCAGCTCAGATAAATCATTTCAACAGTATAGTATTAACTCATTGCTGTAAATTGCTCATGGTAGGGTCAATGATCTGTGCTAGTGCATCCTGACGATAAAGGATCATCAGCATCGTCTTCTTCAGATCTTGGGCACTTTATTTTGTGTTGTAAATAAGGGCTAACAAATCTAGCAATAGGTTAAAGCTCTGGGTCAAATTCTTAGATTTATTAGATTTACATGAGATGGCAAACATTTAATAGAAATGCAAACTTTGAGGTTAACAAGATATATTTTCTGATTCAAAACTCATACATTTTATGAACTGTTGAATCAGTGTCTCTATTTTTAGCTGAAGTTGGAGTGACATGTTGTACATTCAGTAGTCTAACCTTGCCTAAATTCTCCAGTATTATAGTTCAAATCATAGACAGTAGGTGAAATACTCTGTATTTTTTGATTGTGTGCTCAACCAAATTGTTTATTTTGGCTTTGCCTTTAACCAGATATCAAGTGTAGAACTGGTTGGTTGGGTTGTAAATATAGCCTTCTCTTGTCAGTGTGTCTCTCCCTTAAAGAGAAAGTTAATAGTAAGTAGTATGTCTTGATGGTTATAATGTCCTGATTAGAATAATTATGAATTACAGAACAAATGCTTGAAACATTAGGCCTTTTATTCAGTTTTTGGCTCGATCTCTAACAGTTGAAAAACACCAGCAGATAGAAGTGATTTTCTAATTGTGTTCTGTTTGTATGAAGTAAAATAAAACTGCGGGCAGATTTATTTTGTGCTGTCATATATTGGACCTTATTCTATCTGTTGTATTCTGTTTCAGAGCACCAGGCTGCCCTCTTACAGCTCAAGAGAGAATGCAAGGAAGAACTGGAGAGGATGCATGTGAGTTATCAGAGACAGTTGAGTCCAGAAGTATTGAACAGAATAATATGAAATGGGAGGTAAAATAAATTAAGCTAAAAGTGTATTTACAGCAATGATTTGTTGAAAACATGATTGGCCAGTTCATTAAGATATGTTTTTGCTATTGCCATTCAGTGTAATGAACACAAGGTGGCGCCTAGTTAGCATGAAATGTCTAAGTGCAGAGGCTGAGCAGTATAAGCTGTAGTGCAGTGGCTCTCAGCTGGTCTGGGTTCAGGACCTACTATCACCCCTCAATGACAACCCATGACCCAAACTGTTAAAAGTTAAACTCAGATTTATTTAATGGCACCATGGTGTGTTTTGAACCTGAGATAATACAGAATATGACAGAATGCCAACACAGAAGACATGTTTAATGATAAACCAAACTGACCAGCAGGTGGTGATTCTAAAGAGGGAAATATTCCCTTTAGCACTAAATTGGGTACATTTTAACCAAAACTATAAAGTGCACTCAGTTAAAAATTAAGTACATTCAGTCACTTATTCAAGAATTAATCATAAAGCTGACCTAACAATCAGAACATTTCAGTAACAGCCACTTTTAACACAGTGTTTTCATGCAAAAATGAATTCAATTAATAAAGTGCAACTAGTGTCTCTTAATATTATTTTTTGCCCAAGCAAAGGCCCGCAACCCGCTAAAAAAGGGTTTATGACCCACTTTTGGGTCACAACCCACCTGTTAAGAGTCACTGCTCTTGTGGATATTCACCCACAACTCTACAAGTTCTCAGATGTCGATTTTGTCAAAGGAAGGGTGTATAAATGTCTGAAACTCATCAATCAACTTGTCAAACTTATGTATCCTTGAAAACAATGCATTTATAATAGATAATAATTTAATTTTTAACATTAACATTTAAGTATGAAAGATAAAACTTCCTTCAAACTTCAAAGATCCTTCAAACTGTTTTTGTATCAGTCAAATGTGCAGAAAAAGTGAAACTGAAATTCATTATTTCACTTATGTAATACACTACTCAAACAGTGTATTATGTCACCTAAACACACTCATTTTTATTAGATGCAGAGGCTTGGAACCATGTCAAACAGGTGTTTTTTTTTTCTTCTGTCAACTAAATGAAGAGTCAAACTGCACATTCTTGGAAAGCCAAAAGAGCATAATTGCAGCCATGTTTCATAATTTCTATTGCTAATAAATTGCTTTATGGACCGCTTCCTCAAAAAGTCTGACCTCAGAATTAGTTTCTCAGTCTGTCTGCTTAAAGCCTTTAATATTACGTCTGCTTTTGAGGGACTGAAGCTGACACTGAGGAACATGTACCGCACATCAACCCACAAGAAACTGAGGGAACGTGCTTAATGCAATTTCAGAAGAGACATAAGTTAATAAAGAACATCTGTGGGATTCATTGCAAAACAAGACAAGAAGAAACTTTGTCTCAAATCAATACTTTGTTGAAATTGGATTGTTTTTCATTGTTAAAGATGTCAAGTAAAAATTGGAGTTAGCAGACATTTACTGTACAAACTAGTTATTAGCTGCACTTGAGGGAAAAATGTAATGGGTAAAAAGTTTAAAACAAAGCTAAAAAAAAAAAATAATAATAGCCCCCGTAGGGCTTTACACATGGATCATTTTAGAAAAAAAAAACAAAAACTATCTCCTATTACTGGAATATTACAGGCAGTAAATTTCTGTTTTTGTTTTTGTGTTGTTTCTTGCTTCATGCAGTCAGACTTTGAACTCCAGATCTTCCAACTGCGAGGTGAGCAGGCTGTTGCAATATCACACCTGGAAGGAGTTATTGCAAAGATGCAAAGAGACAAGTCATACAACATGTGTCAAGAGCGGGGTGAGGTCCGCGATGTTGCTGTGTCAACTGCAGATGACCCAACACACAAGACCTGCCGCACTGTGAGCATCCAGACAGACAGGGAGACCTTCATTAAGACCCCTGATGGTGAGGGCAGCCAGCTCCCTCAAAGCCCAAATCAGAACATCCCAAAAAAACTTAACTTGGACTCTATTGGGCTGAATCTGGGGAATAAAGCTGAAAAATCTTCTGGAGGGACTGGTGGAGCTCCTCCACCCCCACCTCCTCCTCCGCCTCCACCTCCTCCACTTCCTGGTTTCTCAGGACCACCACCACCTCCACCATTGCCAGGCACCATGGGAGCACCTCCGCCACCCCCTCCACCACCTCCACTCCCAGGAGGTGGTCCTCCACCACCACCTCCCCCACCTCCGCCTGGCCTACCTGGGCTCGGTCCACCTCCTCCACCCCCTCCTCCAGGCTGTGGCCCCCCACCTCCACCTCCAATGGGGGGTTTTGGTTTTGGACAGAAGACAGCAAAGGCCCCACGGAAACCTACCATTGAGCCAGCTTGTCCAATGAAGCCTCTGTACTGGACCAGGATACAGATACAAGACAATAAGTATGTGAAACTGAAATTAAAATGAAGTCTCAAAAGTCTTATTTCCACTGATCATTATGATAGTTTTGCCATTCTTCCCTATCAATAATCATAACAAAAAAGTACAAAATATAATTTACAGGAATCATACTTAAGTTGTACTGATTATGTCTTGTCAGATCACTATCATCATAACAAAACAATCATTACTTCTCAATCATAAATTTCTTTGTTGCTAAACTGATTTAGCCCTAAAGCCACAGAAAGTTCAGGTCTAGTTTGACGTCATGTACAGTTATACTCGTATGTGCTGTTACAGGGAGACTGTTGACAAGGTTTTATGGTAGAAAATTTAACCATACAGTTAAAATCTTCAGAATGTTGTGCTAGCTTTAGGTGTCTTCTAGTTTTTCTGATAGTGATAGAAACCTGTTGTGGGAGATTACTGCTGTGGTTCACTGAAATGCAGGAATCAGAGTAGAAATATCTAATATGCAAAGTTTAAGCATGAAACTGTCTTATCCTAGAGCTAATGAAGCTGCCAGCTTCACTAGTCTTGGGTTAATGGGGTCATACTCCATTCCTATTCATAGACAGATTGCAGACATGGCTGTTGCACCACACTCCTTTATCTAAGGGTCCTTATGAGATACTGTAATTGTAAGTGGATTATCCAGCCCATTTACAGTGGTTGTGGTTTTTGCCTCTGAGTGCCAGGCTTCCAGCTTTATGGCCTTGTATTTCCATGGCTGGATTAGTGAGAGGGAAGCTGAGCTGTGGTTCGCACTCTCTCTCCCTGGTCCTGGCCAGTACTGAAGGACTGACTGACTGCACCACAGCAGTTTCATGTCAGCTATAAATTTTACTGTAAAGGAGCAAGTTAAGGGGCATTAAATGGGTCAGATGTTTAACTTTAGCTGGATCAGCTGTGTGATCTCTGTTAATGGTGTGAGGTTCTGAGTTACAAGGGGAAACCGTGTAAGGTTTGAAATGATGCCAGGTGTCTAAACTTAAGCTGAAACACAATTTACAATTGGCAGAATGCAGGACAGACTTTTTTTTTTTTTTTTTTGGGAAGCTGCATGGAGTTTTAAGGGGGATTCGAATTCAATTACAGTCATAATCCAGTCAATTAGAAAGTTGTCTTGCATGGAAATATTCCTTGGGGTTTGGATGCAATTTTCTTTTCCAAGCTAGTTTCCTGCACATTTGGATTTAGACTCAGAAGCTGTTCTTTAAAGTAATTTTCCTCAGTCCTGTAGAATGGAGCACAAAATGAAAGACGGCGTTTGGGGCAGTATCATTATACCCTCAATGGAAAACCTCTTGCCCCAGATAAATACATTCATTCTCATATTCTCTTCGTAAATGGTCCCTAACAGTTGAAGAGATTGACCTGGTATTTACTGTGCCGGCTGATAAATGTTTTATTAACAGAACTGAGTGAGTAACAGAGACGGTTCACATTTTATTGAAGAGGAAAGATGTGTCAGTAAACAGCGCACTGCTTCATTCAGAAACAACCTCTTGACCTAAGATATCTTTTGTACTTGTTTCTGTCTCTGTTTGTTTTTCCATGTTACTCAGCAACTTTTGAAACATAACATCACCCCCTGTAATATTCCTCATTTGCTGGAAATGCTCCTTTATTACTGAAACCACCTTGTCTTGAACTTTTGTTATTTTTATCACCTGGCTCATAAACAGTGTTAAAAGTAAAGATTGTGGTCTGGTTTAAGGTGTATTCTTGCCAAGTTTTTGTCACACAGCAAAATGGAAAATGGAAAACAGTGGGCAGGTTTAATACACATTAAATAAGCTTCCATAAAGAGAAAATAGAGTTTGTTCAGCTCAAGGAAAACAAGCAGTCCACTGTGTGTTATCATAGCCTTGTTGAAAACATCCTCTTTATCAGCTTATGAGCTTAGTTAAATTGCATGAACCCAAGCTGAAAATACATCTAATATCACCACTTGCCCTTTCAGCAACAACAGTCTGTGGGGTTCTTTGGAGGAACCTGATATTGTCAACACCAAGGAGTTTGAGGATCTTTTTTCCAAGGCTACGCTCCAGGCAAAGAAAAAGCCCCTGTCAGACACCTATGAGAAGAAAGCCAAAACTAAGAAGGTAAATTCTCTCCTCTTATTGTCTCAGCCTTTTCTCTAAAATGTGTGCCATATAACAAATAATAATGTAGTTATTACTCTCAGTAGTGTTGCTGATGGTTATCTTGTGCATTTTGTCTGTTACTGCAGCCACCTGAGGGCGTTAGAGCATGCTTTCTTATCAAGTTTTGTTTAAAGAAGGCTTTTTTTTGTCTGCTGTCATGTTCACTCATAAATCAAAGAAAGATATAACAAAAAGTAAACCAGGAAGAAATGGATGGTGATTCTCATCAGGTCCTCCTTCAGACTTATTCTTGCAGCTGCCAAGTCTTGCACCGGGCCAACACGGGCTATCAGTTTATGAGTTTACTCCCATGTGTTTTCTTTTCTGCTTCTGGACAAGCCAACTCTGCAGGATTGAAATGTAGGCAGGGGTTCAGTATTCTTTTTTTTCCATTTGTTGAGGCTTTTAAGTTAATATTCTAAATGAAAATTGTGAAGAAGAATAATGAGCAAAAATGCGGCTTCTGCCAGATTGATCTGCCGTGCCCTTTACCCAGCAAAGACTCACTTGTTGATGTCTAGTCAAATGCTGCAACTCTGCACCTCTGCTGCAGCCAGAGCAGTGTCAGCATTCTGGCTGCCTTGTGGTCTTCACTGTGGCGTCCAAGCAGTTAAAAATCGGCCACTGCCCCAGACTGTCCTCTCTAAATCCATACACATTCCCTATTCTGATCAATTTGTAAAGGCTCCAGTCCATTCCAGAGGGCCACAGTGTGTGTGTCTGTATGTGTGTTTTTTCTGTCCCTGATTGCCATCCGTAGATCTCTCCATTAAGTCTGGTCACTCCAAAGCAGCAAACTATCCAACATTTGATCCAACTCAGACAGCCACATCCAGACACAAATCCTGCTAACTGTCTCCTGCCTAAGCTTACATCAGCCTGGGAGAGGTTTGATCCCAGTGATGGAAACATTGTTGAAATAAATTCATATCAATCAGAAAGTAGCATTCAGAATCTGTAAGCTAGCACCGCTTTGAATGCAATCATATAGAAGTTCTAATTTTATATGAATATCCTTGTGTTTTGATTTGTGCTTTCATGGTCTGCTTATGAATGAAGAGGTGAAATTACTACACAAAGGCTTGATTGCTTTCAGTCCAACTCCAAATGAAAAGGCCATGAAAATAAAAGAAACTTGTTTACTTAATCATTTGTTATCCCTGAAAGTTTATACAGTGAATTAAAAGTTAGCAAAATCATCTGAGTCATTGCTGACGATAGCCTCCAAGAAGTTCAGCTGGTTAACGGGTGGGAAAGAAGGAAAGGTGCAGATGAGAGGGATACTAAAAAACTAAAGCGATGAGAGACGAGGTCCAAATGAGTTTAGGTGGAATAAATAAAGTGAAGCAGAGACAGTTATGAAGAAGCAGACTGATTTTATTCCTAGTTATGAGGGCAGCTGCTATTTTTGCATTGGAAGTGTTGATTGATGTTGAAGATTTCACTTTAATAATATCAACACAAAAAGAGCAGATCAGTCTTCTGCTAAAACAAAATGCTTTTAATGTATTTCTTTAATAATAGACAAAGGGGCTCCTTAAGCATACATGGAGTAATGGAAAGTATTGAGTCTTCACCACTACCACATACTGAATGCATTCATTGAAGTCTATTATTTACAACCTATTATCCTATTACTCATGAATATATGACCAGGTTAGAGGTCAAACAATTCAATATGACCACCTTACTTTGCAGAATCAGACACTTGACGTTACATGACTCGACTGGACTTGCAGACTCTTGGCCTCAGAGCCTGCAGAGACTCTCACTCACTGCAGTGTTTCCAGTTAATATGTGTGAGGAAAGCTTTTATTTTAATTGTCATGTTTATGTTTGCTTGTTTGTTTCAATGAATGCATATTTGTCTGTGTTTCTGCGTGCGTGTCTGTGAGCTCAAACATAATGTGTGTGCGATGACAGCACGTCCTCTCAAGTGATTATGCACTTGCTCAGAAAGTGTTGCCAGATCATGCTAACCCGACAGCCTGGGGCTTTGTGCGGCGAGATGAGATGAGTGGGAGGGAATGGAATGTGTGTGTACATTATGCATATGAGCCACTTCCCCGCTTTCCAACAACTCTGCAATCCAAAAGTTTAAACTTGGGGGATGAAGCCGATGCCTACATGAGTGAGTTAATCTTTATCATGTGTGCCATAGAAAAATCAAAGCTCTTGTTTACTCTGGAGCCCTTTTCTCTCTGCTGATTAACATATCAAAGCAGGAGAGATGACATTGAAGAAAGCTCTCCCGCCTGAGCAGACCAGAACAGACCAGAGCGGACTGGACCAGAGGTATAATTGCAGGCATGTGGCTTCACTCCACTGGCTAAAAGAGACAATGAAGACAGGGCACCTATAGGACTGCAGGAGTTTAGTGGACGAGCATATTGGTGCATTCTCTGTTGAGGGATAAGGAGGCAGTGAGAGGGGAACGTGATACATCGGAGGAGGTGAAGAAATCGATTGAGCTGAATGGGCTGTTGAATTTGAATGTGTGCAAATATGCACATCAGTAAACACAAAACAGCCATTTCCTTTAGCTGCATAAATCAAATCTGTATCAAGTTTACACTTTGCAGATCTCCTTAAACAAACAGCAGCTTTTATGGGAATGACTTATGAGCGATCATAGTGCGTTTATTAAAGACATATTTGAGGCCCGGACTATGACGTTGGAGAGTGGGTGTTAGATTAACACCACTGGGTGAGATTGGGGTTGCTGAGTGTTTTGTAGGTGGTTATAGATGGGAAGGCTTGATCCAGTTGTTATTGTAACATCTGCCTGGGTGATTCCAGACAGATATTCAGACAGACAGTCACTGCAGAACTGCTCAGCCATGGTTGTGTAAACTATCTGCTCGGTTCTGAACCTGCATCACCCTGCCCACCTCTCCTAACATCAGCCACCTGCTACATCTCAAACCGCTGACATTCTTAATGTCTCCCTCCATCATTTTATTTATTTTCTTAGGTATCTCACTTTCTCCCTCATTTTCTTGTCTTCCCTCAGGACTGTCTTTGTTATTCTAATGGTTTGAATGAAAGCCCCGGAGCCTCCACTTTGAGTTTTCAGTCTAAATAGGCTGTTCTGCTTTTTTCCACAGGGGGGAGCCGTTAGCTATTGATGTCTACCTGTCACAGCTTCAGCATCGCTCTGCTCCCTTCACTTACTCAAGCTGTTTGCGTGTCTGCAACCAAGCATCCAGCATCAGTTGTCTTTTCTCATTAACCTAACTGTTTAGGCTAATTGGCGAGTTCTGCAGCCACAGTGAGCGGGAAGGGTTCCTGGGCTGCTTTTAGTGTGGCCCGTCCAAAGTGGTTAATTAGAGGTGTTGGGAAAGCCTGGTACTCAGCCGTCTCAAGTCCCCAGAGTGGGAGATCCCCAGTGATCCAGGTAATAGACCTGGAAGCAGCATGGCACCCACTAACGCCCTGTAATGCAATACCCACTTCTAAGGCTTCTGCTCTCCAGCTCCCACTGGACAGCCCAGTAGCCGACAACGCCATAATACCTAATGAAGAAGCCTGACACATTAACTTTTAGAGCAGGGCTTTACCTTGCCAAAACTCTCTCTGGCTTTATGGCTAATTCAGTCATAAGTAATTGTGACCATGTGTAGGCACAAATAAAAATCCTGTGAATTTATAGTTTGTTATAAAAGCCCTGCTTCTCTTTGCCTTGCTCTTCTAGACTGTCCTTTTATGGTGCCACTTTTGCCTTTGTACTTTCACTGCGACTTGATATTTTTTGATTATATCTCACACATGTTCTTCAGCAAACCAGATGAGGTGCTTTTCTGTTTAACTTTGCTCCCTCATTGATGTAACTTGACAAAATATGTCCCGAATATGTGTGTATACTTGGATTTCTTGGTCGTTTGCATCATGAATCATGGGTTATCACACTGTGTGTTGATTAGTCTGGTTGTTTGGGTCGGTCCAGATGATTCCCAGGCCACTTAAGACTAACTGGGACTTCAGGCGCTCTGTCGGGCTGATCATCTATCATTTGTTCCCCCAGGGTGGAAGATGTTTTTACCAAAAATTCCCTCATCGAGATGATTTCGATATTCACCATCTGTTCCTTAATTTATCTTCTGTCAGTAGTCAAGCAAAAGAATTGATATAAACATTGGTGTTAAGAAACCTTCTGAAGACTTGACTCATTTTGTGAAGCAACTTGTTAAATTAAATAATATGGTTACAAATCTCACTGTAGCTTATTCATACCAATTTTATTTTTTCCTTCTTCCTAGATTATCAAACTGCTGGATGGGAAGCGTTCACAGGCCGTTGGCATCCTGATATCCAGTCTGCATCTGGAGATGAAAGACATTCAGCAAGGTGAAAATGAGCTTTGAATTTGACAGTATTTAGTAAGGCAATCCAGAAGTGTGTGCACATGATCTTATTTAGATTTCACAGCAATAAACTGAATTTATATTACAATCTAACTATAAATTGAGGATGACTCTTGATGAAATGCAGATGAAGTTATTTTTAGGGAGATACCAAGCCCTGGAGCAGCGAATAATTTCCTACCTCTTGACAGCTATTAATTTGTAACTAGAGACATTCTTTTGGTTTAATTTTGTGTTTCAAGTGGAACATGGATGATTTTTCCAGTTACCACGTTGGAAAAGAAAATTCCTCGATTTGTCAAAATGTGAGGCGGCAATGCTGGGATGAAAGCAGCCCTTCACTTTTTCTGTCAGGCAACTTGAAATCCCTCCTGCACTGCTTAAAATCAAATAGCCATCTCCTTCAAATGAACAACGTCATAGATTGATTGTACGCTCGGTTGTCCTGTGGAAAATGCAGTTATGTGTATGCGTAAGTGGCTCTGTGTGTGTGTAAACACAATATGTGTGTTGGGGACAGCATAGATGGGCGAGGAATTGGTCCTGTCCTGGGACTGTGGCGGAGAGTGCCTGCCGCCTGCTAGTCTGAGCATGCGGCCAGCAGATCTGTTTATTGTAGCCAGTGACGGTTTCCACAAGCCTAATGGGACTGACACCCCACTAATGATCTAAGCATGTACAAAACCACCTTCCACAGTTAGCAGACACTGCGCTACCACATAAAACCACCTCAAACACACGCCAAACAGAACATAGGACCAGGATGCCAATTTTATTTAGATTTTTTCCTTTCCTTTCAATCCATCTCCCCTGGTTCCAGTGTCAGTTTGAAGAGGTGGTTTGGTAAAAAAAAAAAAGGCCTGCACACACCCAGCATGAGACTGTTTCATTGTGCCCTAATGGGAGATGTGGGTGAAATGGACATTTTGAATCTGACAATGAAGGACAGAACCTTAATAAGCACCTCTAAGGGCTCTAGTCTATGGCCTCGGATGTTTGCCTCTCCTTTGTTGCCAAATTAAAAGGACGTGGGACATGTAATGTAATTAGAGCTACAGTAGGGAGGGAGCAGGAGACGGGATAGGAGGGGAGTAGAGAAGGTGACACTCTGAGGGGGTCACTTCACAAGCTGGAGTGACTGGGGGACCTTAAGGGCCACCATGGTTCAAGGGCAAACAGAGGCTCTCCCCCACCCACCACCTCACCACACACACAAACATACATACGTACACATGTTCACACACCACATATGCCCCTCACACACCAAAGCGATGAGTGAAAAGTTGAAGGAGAGGGTGTGAGGCGGTTGGCAGGCAGGCTTTGATCTATCGGTGTGGAGAGATATCCGGCTCCCCTCGGATCAGAGTGCTCCTGTGCACATTGGAGCAGGCTCCCCTTTGGTGTGTGATTGACGGCTGCATGGCTGAGGGACTGAATAATCCACTCTAATAAGATGTAGGAAATGGACCTCCAGTGCTCTCTCTGATCCAGACATTGGGACCACATTGTCAGCTTTGCCGCTGCAGGAACAGCTGGGAACCAGAATGCAAAGTATTACTGTGTTAGCTGGCACCAGTGTGTGAATTAAGACTGAAACAAGTGTGTAATGAATTTGTTTAACTTGTACAATACTTCAGATATGATGCTGATACCAAAATCTATATATCGCTTTATATCTACATGGTTAAAATATTTATCTAAAAATAAAACAAGTCTAAAATATATCAGGTTTATATGAACCATATATTAACTCTATTGTGATAAGATTAGAATTTAATCCATAATATTGTCAGAGTAACAAGTCATAAACTAAAGTTTGATACTTTGTAGACTAGGACTGAAATATTACTAAAATCACAATATGGCCAAGTAATATCCAAATGCCTACAGGCTATATATTGTAGATATAGAATATGGGAAATGCAGAGCAAATTTTTCATTTTTCCCAGTTAAAATTAAATGGAAAAGTTAACATTCCTACTAAAATTAAGACTTGTCACAAAATATGTCAAAATAATCAACCTGATAGTTGCATATTTCTCAGCCCAAGTACACAAAGAAAATAGTACAAAATATGTAAATATCACCGCATCGGGTCTTATTGGATGGAAACCATAGTGTAGGATTGGACTGATGTGAGAGCAGTAGGTGGTGCACAGCCCTCGTTTGACACCAACCAGACAACTGTCAGCTGATCCAGGAGCGCTGGAGCCATCCCTCCCATCACGTCCCCCTCTCCTCCACCCCCACAGCGCCATAAACCTGTGACACCTCCCAGACACAGAACAGGAGTCACTTTCTCTCTTTGTGTCATCCGCTACATTCTGCCTTCATGTTCACTTCAGTTTTTATTGTTTGAGTTAGGGTTAACAAACATGTGGCCTGTAGGCTAAGATAATAAAAAGTAATTTCGTAAGCAATTTGTAGTTGTTTAAATAATCACTACTGGCATTTACCTCTTTTTTTTTACTCCCTTTTGGTCTGTACCTTTTCATTTTTCATTTCTCACTCACTTTTTCTGCCTTATTAAATGTGATGGTTATAGGTCTAGAAGTTTAGCTGTTTCAGGCTTTCTGTTTTGAACTATGTCAGTGGGTTTCATCCCTAAACCTGCCTCCTAAAGAAGAGAGTGGAGGAGAATAGTGTTGAGTGTCTGTGGTCTCAGACCCACTTTGTCCCACATTCTCTGCCCAACAGCCTGGCTGCACTCCCAGCTTCACCACCTCAAGCTAATATCTTAAATTAGGTGTGTAATTTAACTACATGGTAATTGAATGGTACATTAGCTGTTGCTTCTGGTGTGGTGCAGTGTAAAAACTATGCTTACATGGATATGAAGCGCTCTGGTTTTATACAAGCTTTTCATCCCCCCCCCACAATATATTAGAACTCTTGCCATATTCAGTAGTTCACCACAAATATCATTTTTTTTACTGAGCAACATTTGAGAAAATTACAGGGCTATTGTGAGTTTACATCTCTAGTCGGAAAAACAAGTTGGTTCCTCTAGGGCTGGCAGCTCTTAAAACGCAGCATGCTTTGGCTAAGATCTTATCCATTTATAAGACCGATAGCTTATAATTAATATCTTTTGTGTTCCAGCTGTTCTCACTGTGGACAACTCTGTGGTGGATTTGGAGACCATTGAGGCTTTATATGAAAATGTAAGTACAAAGGACAACAACAAAAAGACTGGTCTTGGTGGAAAATTTAATAAAAAAAAAAAAAAAAAAACCTCTTTGTTTTTAATTATTCGTGCACATATTTGTAACATATTGATGTGCAACAATTTAAATGCATAGTTAAATTTTGGTTGTTTGTGGACTATAGTGGACTGTGTTGTTTGTCTCTGCAGAGGGGCACCAGTGATGAGTTGGACATGATAAAGAAGCATTACGAGAATTCCAAAGAGGATGAGGTCAAACTGCTGGACAAACCTGAACAGTAAGTAATTTTTGTTGACAGTTCCCACATTTTTTGTAATTTTTGGAGATTGCTTCAGTAGTTCCATCCTGTCAGGGTTAAGTAGTCTGGACCAGTTAACGAGGCCCGAACCCAGCGGTGCCGCTAAGCCTGGCCTTCCTATTTCCATGTTTGACCAGAGCTGTCACTACGGCTGCCTGAGTCATCCCTACTCAGTGTCTACCTCCATCAGTGGGGCCTAATCACACAGGATGTTACCGCTCTGCTCCCCTCTGACACGGCTCTGTTTACATAAGTCGTCCCACATCAGGCCAAAGCTACCTTTGATCAATCTCCATGCACCGCTCACTGCTTTCCCTCTGCCTCGACCTCATGGGCCTTTCAAACCCAGCCGAGCAGCACCTCTCATGACTATTAGGTGCCTGCCTGCTTGCCTGTGAACAACACTGACTCAGCCGCCCTGCATGGGGAACCACGGCCTGCCAAGGAACCAAAATAGTTCTTCCTGTTAGACATTTTGTTTAATTCTGTCATAACACATCACACCCCATTCTCTTCCACCTCCCCCCTCCTCCTCCTCTTTCCCCCCTCCTCCCAGGTTTCTCTATGAGCTCTCCCAGATTCCTGACTTTGCAGGCCGGGCTCACTGCATCATCTTCCAGTCAGTGTTCCTCGATACCATCTCTTCCATCCGTCGCAAGGTGGAGATTATCTCCAATGTCTGCAAAGTAAGTATATCGTGTCACCAAACACAGCTTTAGAAGTGTCACTGAACTATTGCAATCTCTGCTAACCTAAGGGCTCTGTGTGTGTGTCTGTGTGTGTCAGGAGATGCTAGAGTGCAATAATTTGCGGGTTATAATGGGACTTGTATTAGCGTTTGGGAACTATATGAACGGAGGAAACAGGACGAGAGGCCAAGCTGATGGCTTTGGACTGGAGATCCTCCCTAAACTAAAGGATGTCAAAAGCAGGGTAACACATGTTTTCAGATTTTACACCCACAATCTTCTCTTCAGTGTCTTAAGTGCCATCTTTTGCCATTTTCTGGTAAACATGCAGCTTATATTATTAAACTAAAAAAATGTCTTCTTCCTCAGGACAACCGTATCAATCTGGTGGATTATGTGGGTTTATACTACCTACGTAATTTTGACATGGTAAGGTACCTTCAATTTAACTTACAAACCTTTACAATCCCAAAAAAATCCTATTAGTACTGCTTATATTATGTTCTTCCATGTTTATTGTATTGTTCCAGCATGCAGGAACAGAGAAGAGCGTGTTCCCTCTGCCTGAGCCGCAGGATTTCTTCCAGGCTGGTCAGGTTAAGTTTGATGACCTCACCAAGGACATCAGGAAGCTGAAGAGAGATTTGACAGGTAGGACATGACCTTTTGTTTTGGTTTGAAAGTGTAAATGGACTTAATCTCCATAGTACTTTTTATTATTTAATTTGTCTGTCATTGAAAATCAGTGTAACTTTATCTGCTATTTTCTCTTAAAAGAATAGAGTTGATCAGTTCAAGTGTGAATGCAGATCCCATGTACTCTTGTTGCCCTTTGCACACAAGGTTGTGGGCGAGTACAGAACTTTGCAGAGCCTCAGGCACCTCTATTCAGGTTCCAGACATTGTATCTTAGGAGTCATGATACGAGCACAGCATCTCCTCTTTCAGCACCAACGATGAAACAGCAAACTGAGAGCGCATCTTCAATTCTGTGTCTGCAGAGCATTTCAAATATAAGTAGAATTTAAAAAGGACCCTCCAGTTTAGTCGTGAAACATCACAGTGACAATTGGTACTAACTAGAATCGGCGACAATAGAATAAACACTCCTCTGGTGCACCATATAGTATCTTGGGCGCCAAGCCGCTCACTAACCCAGCCAGCCAGCCATTCAGTCTTGGCCAGGTCCATGCAGAGGTTAAAGGCAGTGCCCTCCAGTGCCCCTGGTGTCTGTGGTTATTTAAATCAACCAATAATATGGCATATGAAAGCAATTAGATAAGCTCTGCAGCTCTCCCCTACATTTTTTAGATTGCTGTTAAAGCCCTCTCCTCTCTGACCTGAGGGAAAAATACAAAGAGTCTACTAAAGTACCCAGACCCACCTCAAGCTGTCACTCATTTATTAGGAAAAATGGAAGACTTGAAGACAATAAATGCAACATAAGGGCCCTCGTATTTGATCTCTGTTGCAACACAGTCTGGCACAGTAGTCCTCAGGGGCATTAGCATCACAAGGAAAGCATTGGATTCTAGATGTTTGGTGCGCTCCACCTATGACTCCCACCATTTTTATCCTCTCCAGCCGCCAGGAATAAATATTTATGCATGGCTATTATAAACCAGCCTAAAGAAAGCAACTGGTCTTAATTATAAAGCTAACACAGATCGCTTCCATCCACACTGTGAATGGTTTCTGACACTGAGAAGCTAAGCCTGAATCATGTCTAGGTTTACTTTCACTGTCTGGCTTTCACAAGCTGCCTGCCCCTCACCTGATCCTGAGGTGGCGACTGCAGTGGTCAGAAGTGTCTTGCCCCCAGCCCAGGGTCAGAGGTCAGGAGTCTTGGTGCTAGCAGAAATTCATCTCTCTCCAGATTTACCCACATCCTGCATGTCAGTGCTCACACAATTGATCCATGTTCATCCATATTGCATCTTACTAATACACCTTTCTGTATATTTTATTCATATTTCTAAATATTTCTAGATATGTGTTCAGGCAAAGACGCCATATTTTCTTGCCTGTGTGTGAGTCTGGGTCTTCATCCGCTTGGCTGCCCTTTCCTTCACTGGCTTGTGCAGAAACATGATCCTCTTTTGATGGGGCTTCCTGTTTGGGGAGAGGGTGATGACCTCTTTCTGTGCTCTTCTCAGGGGGAGAGGGATGAGTGGGAGGCCACGGGGACCTTAACCTACTGTAGGACTGTAGAGACAACTGTCTTTATTTTGTTTTGGATGCAGTTCAGGTGTGACAGAACAGCTGATGCAAAGCGTTTTTATAAACAAGCATCTATATTATGAATAAGAATCATTCAATTCCTGTAGAGTTTAGCTGTATCATAAAAAGCTGATAATAGTTCTAGTGAGCACCTACATAAAGATCTCTTTAACTGCTGTGTAATTGGAGTGGACATAGAGGCAGGGACACTACCGAATGAAATAGGATCAAATAAAAAGAAACAGTCAGAGCTCATTTGCTGCTCAGGGGAGTTTAGTGTTTCACAGAAGGCCTGTCCCAGGTTAGGCATTCATCACTGTGGCAAATCAGACAGTGTACTGATTTTAAATGGCCTTTAATGTCAGGTTCAGGCATGGCCTTTAGCCTGAGGTCTGTTTTACGATGGAGGCTCCGCTCGGAGCACCATGTGTGAAGTTAGCATTCTGAGGTACTGTCACCACTCGTCTGACCAAACAAACGCCAAAGTCACACTAAATGTATGTTTCATGGTTGATTTTCAGGGTAGTTAGAGAAAAGTAAGTGTCTTGAGAATCTGTACAGTTATTTTGTTTATAAAAATACTATTGTGTGTGTGTGTGTGTGTGTGTGTATATATACACACACATATATATATATATATATATATATATATATATATGTGTGTGTGTGTGTGTAATTGACTACAATGGCAATCGCAGATAAATGCAGTATGTAACAGACTCCATAGGACACTGTTGAACATAAAGTTGGAACAAAATATTTTTACCTCTTCCCATGTGATTTATCCTTGATAGATAAAGTGTAACCTGGACTCAGTATGCAATCCTTGCACCTGGTCAAAGGTGATTGCTGATGTATATAAATAGGAATAAAAACAGGAATGAGTCTGAAAACAAAATTATTCCAACTTTATGTTCAACTTCAACAGTGTATTAACCATTTTTCATGAGGAAGCACCACAGTGGCTTTGGACACAGGTCAGGGTCTTGCATGTGTCTTCCCTGATGTTTCTACCTGCCACTGCTGTGTTTGTAAGTAAAATGTTGGAGAATGTTTGGTGATTTTATGAACCTGAACTGACACAGGCTGATTTATGGAGAGTAGAGAAGGGAGAAATGGTTATAACAGAGACAGTCCCCTGGCTGGCCTCACCAAGTGAAAATATTCAGCTTTACTTCATATTGTAGATTACAGATAATAGGGCATCAGTGAAAGAGCTCAGATGTAAATAAAAAGAATATGCCAAGGACAGACACTGTACCAGTGTAACTTCAAATTAAAAGAAAAAAATATGACAAATGCTTCTGAAAATGTGGCTTAAAGAGTCTAATTCTACATACAGCTCTACATGCTACCATTTCAGTTACAGTATGCAAAAACCTCTCAGGGTATCAGACATTGGTCTATTATCATCTCATTATCATGTGTTTGTCTCCCTTGTTCTGTGTTTATATTCTATCATGATTCAGGACTTCAGCCATGGGAGTTGGCGAGGCATTATGGCAACATTTGGCCATATTTCTGAGACAGGAACATTCATCAAATGACAAGTTCCCTCATATTGTGGTGCTCCGCAGGCTCCTCATCCACTGTTTAAGCATTTCCTTGATTCCACATTACAGTTGTGCATTGTCTTGTTGTGTTGTGACTTCCTGGTAGCTACACTGGGGGCTCTCGCTTACTGTGGTGAAGTCTTAAGTACATATTGACATCAAAGTTACCCATTTTGCAAACCACACAGGGTAAATCCTGGAGCAGAAATATGGCTGTCTTGTTTGTTTTTCTTCCCGTTTACTCCTACACTACCACCACCGTCTGTAGCCACATCGGTTGTCATGTTACTTTATCTCTCATGGTATAGTACATTTTATGATATTTCCTCTGGGGATGTTCTACAGATGTATGTTTATAATGAATATTTTATTTTTATTGTTGCATACTGTACTGGATCTGAAGGGGTGTTTTTGTACAAAGTAGCTTTGATGTGGCTCATCTTTATTCTGTTTTTTTTTTTTTTTTCCTGGCTAGTTATAGACAATATACTACTATATGACCTTCACCTGTCAAAATCATGTGACCATTGCCAGTTACTTCAACAATGTCTTGATGGAGCCCACAGCTGAGTTTGTGTTAGTAAAAACAACAAACAGACAAAAACATAAAACTGAAGCAGCTGCATCAGTAACACTGCTGGTAAAACGCAGGCTCTTAATGCCTTGGCACGCAAGTGAATACAGTAATAAGTAAAACATGAGATATTTAATGATCCAAAGTGATGAATTAATTAAAGATCTTTAATGTAGTATGTTAATATCTATAATTATCCTCTTACTGATCAAAATGTTTATTTTATATGTATCATATTGTCCTGATTAATCAGAATATTTAGTCTGTAAGGCACACTACTGTGTAAAACTCTTTGGTTAACATTAAGTTTGCTGGTTTAGTACAGTTAGAAATGTGCACATATGCATTTGTCAGTCTATGTATTAAGATACAATCTGGATATATGAGAAGTATCAGCAACAGTGAAAACAAAAGTTTCTGGGGAAAAAAACAGTTCCTGTAAACCAAAGTGGTATTTTGTGTGACCTCCTTTTGCCCATAAAATGTTTTTAATCCTTTTGTTCACACAGTATGAAATTGATGGCATTAATATTCAGATGTTTTATACCAGGTTTTATTTAACATATGTCGAATGTCTCTAACTTTTTACGTTTTTTTTAAGGGTGTGCACACATTTGACGTATTTTCTCATATCTACAGAAAATAGAATGAGAAATTAATAGGTATGCTCATTTCAGCCCCCCCTTAGACTTTTGCGCAGTACAGTAAATTTAAAAATTACAACTATTTACATATTTAAGATGGAGTTTGATAATGAGGTAACCACACAGTATTATGAAATGTTTTCAGTATTGCTACATTCTTATTATATTATTATAATTACATAAAAACATTCTAGAATATATCAAAGTAAATCCACTTAAATATCTAAATGTTACTATAACTGTTTATGCCTCAAATGTAATACAACTGTACAATCATTATTTTAAATAATTTTATATTCTTATGGCAAAATAGAATTAATGCACCACCTGATTTTTTTTTTTTTTTTAAGATTGTGGGGCTCTTTGTTACACAGGTAGAACATGTATTGAGCTACTGAGATCTTCTTTTTTAGACACCTTAAATGGCATCGTTCTTTTACTTACAGGAAATCCCTGTATCTAAGTGAAGTCCATAATGTATTGTTGGTCTAAGACAATGTCCCAAACTGGAGCTTTTCGTTTTTATTCTTTACAGCTGCTGTGTTTTGTGGGCTTCCTCCTTGCGGCCTTTGCTGTCTGGGCCACATTTGGAAGCGAGCCGCTGCTAAATTGTAGACTTGCTGTTTTGAACACTGTTTTAATGGGTTCTTTTGAGTTGGGGGGATTTCTGGTAAGGAAATGCGGTATGTCCAAACAGGATATTTTGGTTGTTGTGTTTGTATGGTTACTGATTTCTGTTTTCTATTTCGATAACCGTTGGCTCTCACTATTCATGAATTTAAAAACTGTCCTGGAATCCAGATTGTGTGGCTGTATGTTGTTACTGCTCTGTTTTAAAGCTTTGACTTTGTGCATCCTCTTCAATTTATTAAGACAGCCAATAAAAAAGATGTAATGCACTGAGTTTACCGAGCTGCAGGTGCACTCGCATGCCCCGCATCGAACGTGAGAAGGAAACTCTAACCTAAAAGCAGCGACGCAGTGAACTCAGACACCGGCCAGACCTGTTAATGTTCTTGTTGTGTTGCAGTACTATTTAGCTATGCAGTCATAAGAAAGTTAAGGTATTTATTGCAGCCATTAATGACTTACAGGTTGGAAGAATGTGCCAAAGTTCTTTCAGCAGGCTTACAGTTGAGAGGAAATGGGAAAGGTTCGACTGGAGCATGCTCCGTCACTGTTTCCTCTGAGCGTGAGTCGGGTCATTTGGCACCATAAACAAAACCCATCCGCAAACAGCAAACAGATCTGCCATGTGCACTCAATATAGCCACAATTTAATTGAGCCGTTAGTTACACCTTTACATAATATAATTACATAGAAGCAGCATATACAGCCATATAAAAAGTGTTACTGATATGCCAAAAAAACCCTGAATGCTCTCCATAAATAGAACCAGCTGATAAAAGTGCATGCAAGGAAAATAATATTTCAATAATAACAAAAATTTTAACTGTTCACATCTCAGTTTTTTGTCATACTCTGCTTTCTTTTTCTCCTAATGCTGTCATTATCTCTCCCTTTTAATTAAGGGGTGTTCTTTGGGTTATATCGTGACCTTTTTGTGGGATGTATAAAGTTAGATATTTTAGGCAGTATTGTAATAAATTTAACCATAGTTCAAGACAAGAAATCATGTGTTTCCTTTGCCCACATTTTTATGAAGTTAATTTGAAGTTCTTTACCTAGATCATTAATTATGTTCTTGCTATTTTTTTTAATTTATATCCTTGAATGAGTTTTATATATGCCAGACATGTTTGTGCTTGTTTGGTTGTTAAAATTTCCCTGTTCCCTTTCTTTGCTCTCTTTAGCGTGTGAAAAAGATGTGCAGAAGGTTTGCTCCAAATCGTCAGATGAACACCTCCAGCCCTTCAAAGCAAAGATGGAGGGATTCATCTCTGGTGGTGAGTGAGGATACTGTTCTCCCTCTTATCTGTAGCATCTGTCGGTGTTGGTCTTGTCAAGTAGTTTTCATTTAAATATGTGATGATATGTAATAATCCAGAATATTTACTTGTGTTGCATATAATGAAGCACTATTCTCTTCTGATCATTATTATTATTTTTTTAATTTTTACTTGAGGAAAGTATAGCGATAAAATGATTTTATGTCCTAAATTTCAAGATCGAATCACATCAAACGCATTGACATCCTCATGGACAGTTATAATGGATGTTTTTCCCTCAGTCCAGCTCATAAGTTAGCCTGTCGCATGTAAAATTTTGAGGTACCCTGAAGAAAATTGTCAGTATCTTCAAAGATGAAACATTCATTTGGACAGAGGATTTACAGCCAACCTTACAGAGCTAGAAAAGCCCTGTTTTCACCCAGACACCCAGCATGGAACCTTTAAAAAGAGGAAGGTATAATTATGTTTTTGCCATGTCAGACAGTCAGCTGGGTGGTGCAGAATCTGCCTCTTCGTGCATGTGTGTGTGTTTGGTCTTGCTGGGAGAGGGCGTCTTGGTGTGCTGTAAGACAGCATGAGGACAGGAGTCTACAGGCCTGTAGAAGGGATCACATTGCCCCTAACATGGTTCTCATGTACTCTTGGCTGCCATAAAGCTGGCAGGACATCTCTGGCTGTGGCCTTGTAAAGACTGGCCAGCCTCAGTGGATCAGACCTGGGGACCACCGTGACAGGAGCAGAACTCCCCAAAACACACTCTGATCATCTCTCCATCTGTCCCCTTTCTGACCCAGACACTGGTACTCACCCATTCCTATCATTCTCACAATATCGGTTGTAGCTTCCTACATATGAGCGTCCGTTGCATCAACTGAACTCACAGTTTTGAACAGCACAAATTTCACTAATAATTCCAGAACCAGCATTTTGCATCATGTCATGGAAAAAAATAGAAACTACAAATTATACTTTAGGTTGATAAGTTTATGGGACATAAACTGGAAGAGAAAGAACAGAACATTCTGCAAAATAACCTTCAACCTAGATTACTTTTGCTCAGCAGGGATGGAGAGGTGGAGTGTAAGAATATAAACACACATGCTTCAGTTGGTTAATTATTAAAGGTAACTGTGTACACATTTCCAAGAGTTATGGCTCATTTGCCATTGATGTGATGGTCCATGCTGGGCATTAGACTCACATAGGCTGTTCAACATGTTCATTTCACCAGAGCTTTATTATACACAAACCTTCCTCTCCATCCGACCTAATCCCATTAAGGCGTTTAAGTTTGCCACAGAGGGTGCCATCTTTTTCTTCTGCCGTCACATGAGTAATCTGATTCATTTATCCCCGGTGCATCTGTCCTGGTAGTTCAGAATTTATGTCACAATCATACACGTCTTTGGGCGTTTGTTGTCCTATCTTTTTTTACATCCGTTTTCGATAGTTTAGACAGAGGATGTCTACAGAAAGCATGTGGTGAGACAGAAGGAGATGAGTGAAAGTTTCCTCCTGCAGTCAAACCAGGCACTTTGCAGAAATATTTTATGTGTCTTAAAACGCAGCAGGACACCTGAAAACTTTACATATAATGTTTCAGTGATGAAAGCAACACATCTTCATCGTATTGGCATAGAAGTGGAAATCCGAGAGGTATAAATATGTAAACCATCATTTTAGTCATTTTGGCACCAGTCCCTCAAGCATTAATGCAATATGTATTTTATCATAGCCTGAATCTCACATAGAGACACTTTTTCAAAACCACAATGTTTCTGTGGCACAATAAGTAGACCATATTAAAAGGCTAATTCCCTACAGTAGATCCAGAAGGCCAGGGAGTGATGAAACAATAAACAAACCAAAGAAAATTTAAATGAGGTAACGTGGATTGTAGCCACATGTTTGGGGTACATGGTGAAAATTTGTGGAGAGTCTGTGTTTGCTGTACCATTACTGAGAAGATGTTTGTTATTGCACACCAGGCCTGTGCTTGGATCATGTACTGTTGAAATGGAAATTTGCCATGACATTGTTCTGGTTAGTTTATCCACCTTAACTACTTCTAAAACTCTCCCATGAGTCTTGGTCAGTATCACAGAACATTTGAAAGGATTTAAAAACCACTGCGGTTGCCACTGGCTACATAATGACGTTGGTTTGCAAAGGCACACATCTTGAACATAAACTTTCCAGTGGAATACTTGTAAACCTTTCTTTCATAAATAGAATTCCTCGAGCTGTTGCCCATGCTTTGGGAGGACCGGGTTGTAATCATTGTTCGTGATGATTCCATGACTTCAAAAGACAAAACAAAGCAACAGTGCTCAGATCAAAGAGGGGCCGAGGTTCTTAAAGGCTGACTCATCAGTCAATGAGTGAATTTCTCACTCAGGTAAATGCACAGGCAGCTGACCACAGATGCATGTGTTACACACATTTAGAATTTAATATTAAAATTGGTTCAGGAATACATCAGACGCCTGAGGCGTTGTGGAATAACTTCCTCCTAATACAAAAGGATCAAAGTATAACAGACAATAAACACATGAAGACATAAGTTCATACTGAGAGTTTGTGTTTCTGAGTCGCACTGACCCATAACCCAGCCTGTGGTGAAGCTCACAGCGGGGTTTGCAGGTGAACCCAAACGCCCTGCACTCTGCCTCTTAAACTTGCCTGTGTGATCTCTCCCAGATTTAACTGAGGATATCTCTGAAATCCAGTGATCTGTTCTCTTGTGAGACTATTCCCTCTCTAGTCTCATCATGCTTTAGATCCTATTTGAGCTAAGTCCCATCTACCCTCTGGAATTTTTGCTGTATTATATTTTTCTTCATTCTCACTGCTGATTTAAGTTTGCAGTTTTACTTAACATGATCTCATTCGCTGATTTCCTGGAATGTTCCTTTTGGATTTTCTGAACAATTCACCTCTTTCTACAGTGAGAATTATTCTCTTATGTTAAACACAAGAATGCCGCCCAGATCAAAACATAGATGTTTTAACATCTAATCAGCCACCTTTTTGTTTTTCATTTAATAGGAGCTCTTTGAAACCTCTGGGGATATACTGGCGGGCATATTTTTCATGTTGAATACACGGCATGACTAATTGAAAACAAATTCCGGCTTTTAATCTTAGCTTGTGTGAGTCTAATTTCACTGCCTCTCTTAGGAAACGCATGTGTATCATCACATCCTTGAGCTTTCTTAGTTGTCAGTGAGTCAGAATCCAATAACCCAAAATTCCACTTGTTCAGATGGCTATGAATTACGTAGACCAAGTAGAATTAAAACATAACAACGGTACAAAGACTTGGATTTAGGGAAGTCTTTGCCTGTGTGTCCAAGGAGGAGGTGGTGGTGGGGGATGGAGAAGGATGCCCAAGGTCCACAACATCCCTCTTAGGATACTCTGCATCTCTTTGTTATCTGGCTGCTAGGTAAAACAGTGGTTTGGAAAAGTGTGTCAGAGTTTTAAAGCCCTAATTTATTGTCCCTCTCAGCATGCACGTCTCATAACTTTCTAGTTAGCGACTACTGGTTTCATGTTTACACAGGGAGCGGAGGAAGAGAAACTTCACACATCCTCTCTCTCTGAGCTGCTCTCTCTCTTTCTCTCCCTCTCTCTTCCCCTCAGCCTCTCGGCACCAGTGCCACCTCTGCATAGTCGCACCAGAGGGGTACCTCAGGCGCCAGCCTGACCCCCACTGAGACTAACGCCATTGGTCACGGCCCCTCTCCTCATCCCCCTCCTCTGACTATCCAGACATGGCCACCCCCTTCATTAGGTTTACCTCAGCCCCCTTGCTCACATACATGTAAAAAAAGGAGTAAAAGTAAAAGGGGTGGTTGGTCGGTGGCTTAAGCTCACCTTCTCCCAAAAGACCCCCAAACCTGCCTTTGAACAATTTTTTGGAGACTTCCCCCTCTTAAATCTTAAAGTAGAAAAGGTCCCCCATCATTGTAAAAAGGATGAATCTGGAAAAATGCAATAAATCTGAGATCACAGGCACTCTCTGGCCCTAGATAAATTCTTGCACCTCGGCCTGGCCCGCCGCACACATCTGCCTTGCATTTGGACACTTTTACATGGCAGGAGTCCACAGGAGCCTCCAGTTCCCAAGCCTCTCTGCTAAACCCTGCACCCCTGCCTCAGCTAGAACACGCACATGTATGTAGTCGCACACACAAACACACACACCCACCTCCTGAAAAAACAGACTGCAGCTCACCCGCCCCAACCCCAGGCGTCACAGGCTCACACTCCCATGTGTCAACACACTCACACAGAAGCATGTCAAACTTTACAATGTGCTTAACTGTCACTTGGATAACATGCTCCCTGTGTCGGTGACATCTCAACCCAGAGCCCTTCTTCCTCTATTCTCCCTCCTTGATAACGCAACAGATGACTACCGAACACAGCGCCCCCCACTGGACTCCCCCAGTGGTGTGGGATCAGTTATCAGAGGTTGCCAGTGGAAACATTTAGGATATCTATGATAGATAAAGCTGTAATCTGATCTGTCTTAATTGCATATTTTTTTCTTTTTTCAGCTCAAAAGGAGCATTCTGCTGAAGAGGACCGTCTTAATGCAGCACAGAAAAGGTAAATTACAATCCCAAGACGTCTTTAAAATTATGAATGAACTATCATATTTGTTTGGATGGAAAATGCAGATATTTTCAGTGTATTTCATCGCTCAACTTTATCTACAATTTCACATTTCTGTCAAGATTCCTGAAAAACACTAAGGAATTCTTCCAAGTGTTATGGATTATAAACATCATATAGCAGTTGTTGAGTTACATAGCATGCCTTGTATAGATAACAGCTGGCATCTGATTGTACAGTTACATACAGTACCAGCTGATAAGGTTTTTGGTAAGATGCAGGGGCTTATCAGTATTGTGGTTCATAGCCTTTGCTGAAAACTGCAAGATAACCTTTATTAGAGCACGATTTTTGGATGAAGTGGATTATCTTGATGGATTAGGCAGTATTTGATTTATGCACAAAAGTTAATTTCAAGTTAAATATTCCCCTGTGGTGATTTACAGGCTTTTTTTTATCATTTGTCTTAAAGATAAATTGACAAGATCTCCACATTTGCAGGATAAGTACTGAATATATAACATGCAGTGTAGTGTATTTTAAGTCTGGACACCCTGTGCTTCCTCCCCTACAGTTCCTATCATTCTTATCTGCCATGTTTTGTGCAGAAGACTCCTGAGAGTCTTCTGAGGCATCTGATTTATAGGCATAAGACACACTGGCAGCCGCTTAGCTTGTGTTCAAGCAAAATCATATCTGGAACATTTCATATTGGAAAAAGATGGTGGAGCAGACAAACAAAGCAAATAGATTATTTTTGCCTTGTTTGGATAGAGAACAGAGTTGTTTGCTTTAAATCGTAACTCTCCCACTTCCAAAATAAATCACGAAAGCACATAAAGGAGAAAGTGAAAGACGCCGGACACAGGAAAATGGAAACTATAAACAATTAGGAAGCTGATTGCTTTGGACAATACTATAACTCAGCTAATGGTTCCAGACTGCTCTGTTTCATGTTGCTGTTTTTAAGCCAATAGAGTTGCATAGGGACAACTGCAGCCCACTCTCTCCTGGTCTCTGACCCCCGCCCTTACCATGGCTGTGCAGTGATATCTCTGTCCACTAGAATCGACAGACGTGTGTGTCTGTGTGTGTGTGTGCACCCGCTTTGGCATGAGTGACACCACTGTAATGAAGGTGTTGAACTTGGAAGGGAATATTGATCAAAAGGGCCCCACAGCTGACAGCACCTTTGCCTTTAATGAAGTTTTCCTTTAATTTCATCTAAAGAGGGGACTGGCTGACTGGCGCTAGGTAAAGCAGGACAAGGGGGCGGGGGGCTCTTTCTCAGATTCCCACAGAGCCACCTCGTAAAAGTGACACGCTGTTGATGAATATGGGCGTCAGCGGGCTCAGCGGGCTCACCAGGCCCTGGGTGGGCTCACATCTGCACTGGATGAGGGATCGTCACTGAAACACACAACAGCAGCAACGGCTGCAACATTATGGCTCTGTGTTAATAAAGGAAATAGACAACACATCCTTAGTGCTACCTAATACCTCCACCTCTGACTCATGAGGATTCAGGGGGTTTACACAGCAGCCATGGGTGAGAGGGGCCCGGCAAGGTGGGTGAAGCCGAACCCAACATCAACATAGTGATTAGAATTAGGCCAAGGTTTTGCAGTTGAAGTTTTGAATCTGGTAAAATTCACACTTGTATAACTTTTTTGGAAATGTAAATAAAATAAATTCTTACTGTGTTTGAGGTCAAATTTCTCAAAGAATTAGCCAATTTATGAGAAAATTTTTTTTTTTTTTTTTTTTTTTTTTTGAAAAACTTCTTATACAACTATTTTTCTGGTATAATAAATAATTATTTGTTAAAAAAAAAAAAAAAGATTACAACAAATTACAACTGTCTAAAATAAAGTCAGCCAAAATTTAATAATCATATTGCCCACCTTACGTCAGAGACTTTACTTACTTACCATTGTTATGTTGGATAATGAAATAAATTAATAAACTAAAGTAGTTGCTTCATTTATAGATCAAATGTGATACATATGTTGATTGATAATATGATCCCAATTCCAACATTTTTACAAAAAAAAAATAAAATAAAAATTAACTATAAACTGTCAGCTAGACCCACCAACAAAAAAGCTCCTGTAAAGTTTTCTTACCCCAATGTAACCGTAATGAAAATGACATTTCCATCAACTTTATTTCTGTTTTTTCTTATGAAAAGTTTTTTGGACTGTCAACAGTGAGTGACGAGGCCTTTCCACCACATGCAGTCCTCATTTGTCTGCTTCATGTTTGGGTTCCATTGGGGTTTTCTGGTTCTGTCCACAGTTCCATCTCATTAAGTTCTCTTTTACCACATCTTGCTCAGTTTCATTTGGCGCAACTGCCACATTTACAGTCACCATGCAGCTATAGATTAGTTCAGGTTGGTATATACACACGTGTACAATGATGGCTGCAGTATCAACCAACAATAGTGAGTTTACTTCTGTAATCTTTTTACTGAGGAAACAAAGGAATGTAGAGTTGCCTGTCCAAATATTTCCCTGATTCTCACGGCTGCTCATGGTTTTGTAATGGGTCTTTTTTTATAGCTGTCAGTGAGGAATGCCGGCTGTGGGTGCTGCAGTAAACCCTCTCACGGCAATGGCATCATAGCATGGATTACAGAAGTTTAGGGGTGTTTGTGTCCATGTCTGTATGAGCGGAATTGTTCTGTGCTCACAAATGAACTGAGTCCTGCCTGATTTTGTTTATGTTTTCTAGGTGTGCTCGCATGTGTGAGTGTATTTGCATCTGTTTTGAGTGAAGGTTTGTGTATCTGCTTCTTGCATATGCCGAGGAGAGTGAAAGGAAAGGCACCGGGCTTGTGGCTTGATTTGTGCTTGCTTTGACATGATGACCCAGGGTCAGGAGAGGAGCTGATAGAGAGGAGACCCTGTTCATCATGCCAGACCTGGCCGGCTGCAACAAAGCTACCTGGGACTGCATGTCTGTTTGGTCAATCTAAACACCCCAGAGCTTTGTTCCTGATTTCTTTTGTACAGGATGATCTACAACACTCCTTTTTTGAGCATCCCAGCAAAATGACGCATCACCAGGAAATGGGAAGCAGGCTCACGCAAAAGTGCTTTTTTTCTAGCTTGTAGCAGAGCGTCTGGGCAGCATATTGCACCATTTCATTCTGCATGAACATGTCTTACATTAGCGTCGCAAAAGCCACCTAGCATCTGGAGGTCAGAGTCTATCTGGGTGTCAATGGGACAGGGAACATCCCTTGAATCATTGCCCCCTTTTATCAATCCTTTGACAGGCACGGCTAGAAAATTTCTTTCATGTTTGGGTTAGGGAGGGAATTTGGACCAGCAGGCTGCTTTTCATGCCCCATGTGTGCTGCTGAGAGCCTTGCAAAGAGTTCAGATTTGGTTACAATCGAATTAGGCTGAGGAGCTGCCCTACAACAGTGCTACAGTCTATCCCAGTGAACAGAAGTGCAGCATAAAATCACAAAAAGAGTGTATTCATAGTGTTTTTATGTATGCACACCTGTCTGGCTGATCTCACATGTCAAATAATTTGCATCTTTGATCGTCTGCCAGTAAATATGTTCGTGAAGCCGTTTGTGTATGTTCGCACAGACGAGTGTGTGTGCGTTAGTGTGTCAGTCGGTGTGTTGCTGTGTCTGGAGGAGCAGTAGTCTGGTCTTGGTTGTCTCCATCTCCTCTGGCAGTCTTCCCCTGCAGGCTGTGGAGGTCAATGTGATAATGGAGCCGCCGCTACTGGCTCTCCCCCATGGCCCAGCAGGGTGGACACTCACTTTCCAGCTCTGTTTCTCGCCTCAGTGTTTGACTCTCTATCCATCATTTTCTGTGTGTACCATGTCTGTGTTGGACTTATTTTGAACCTAAAAATCTTTGCCTTTCATAGGCCTATGGTCCTTTTATGTTTTAACACTGCTCTTTGTAACAAAATCATACTATTATTTATTTGGATAGCAAAACAAAATCATACTATTATTTATTTTTGTATTATTTATTGTTGTGTATATGTAATGACTCTACATGCATTCTGTGTGTGTTCTGTTTTTCCTCAACAGTTTCCAGGACATGGTGAGCTACTTTGGAGTTAAACCAAAGCCAGGAGAGAAGGAAGTGTCCCCGAGTTATGTCTTTATGCTCTGGTATGAATTCTGCAATGACTTTAAGAATACATGGAAACGACAAAGCAAGAACATCTCCCAAGAGAGGTGAGTTGGCTTGGAATGGAGTTCCTTCTTTCAGTGGGGGGTATGAAAATTTGTGTAAAATCATCCTTAAATTCTGATCTTGTTTGTGTCCAGTGGAGATACAGTATTTTTGACAATATGTCACAAACTTGCAAAAAAACTTATTTTTTTGTCCCACTACAAAGTTAAAAGCAGAAAATTACCAAAAAAAAAAAAAAGCATTTACAATAAAGCAAATAAAGTGTAAGACACGTGTGACAATTTACAAAAATAATCTAGAAATGACTGTTTTTTGCATGTATTCAAATTGGTGCTCATTTTGGTGCACCTGAAATAGTTTCATGTAAGATATATTTCCTTGACATATAGCCTTATTTCAAGACATCACCAGAATAGCCTAAACATATTTTCCTACTTTCTGAGAAAATAATTCTCAAATCTTTTCTTTGTATCCAGGTAAATGTGCTTGTTTTTGACTGGATGCACAAGATTTCTGTTGATTTCTTTGAGACTACATATTTTTACCAGTTTTAGAAATTAGTGCCACTGAAATTTTCCTGTTCTCTTGTCAGATTATTTTATTTACGTAATATCTCCTTGTTTTATACCTTTTTTCCTCACTCTTTAGAGCAGAACAGCATGCATGTCATCCCATCTCTCCCTTGCTCTTCCTGCCTCTAGTATCATATAATAAGGTAGACAGGGCCAAAAAATAATCTTTAAAACCTTGTAGATGGATGCTTAACCATCCAACGACCATGGGAATCATGTTAATTAGTGCTAATTGTGCCACATTGATGCTCAGATGCTGGAGTGTAAATTAGCACAGAGAGGGGGTCCATCAAAGACAACTCAAGGCTTCGTCCTATGGCAAAAGAACTGGACATGAATTTATGATCTTTCCTCTGACCTGAGGCGTCATGTCTGGGGAGGCATTCCACTGAGGGACAGCAGACCCTCCTGGCGGCCGCCTGGCTTTACTAGCTAGCGTACAGGGACCTGTGGCTGTTAAAAGGGTGTACGTTATGCGAGAACTGATAAACACTGTAATGATGCTGGATGTTCAGCCTAAAGGGCAGAAGTACTGCACGTGCTGAGAAGACAGCAACTACAAAGCTTTCTGTTACTGTGTGGTCAGTTTTGGATGTAGTTCTGAGTACGAAATAGTACTTTTGTGGCTCTTCACGTTCTTTCCTTCAGTTTTGAATGAGTCTCGACTTGCATATCTGGCGTCCTTCACACTTTCAGTCAAACCGCTGTCCAGTCTGATGTGAACTGAGTCTTCTACCCTTGCTATGAGATGTAAGAGTTAATGATTTTACAGCCCTGCCGTGGATCCATGTGCTCACTCTAAGTTGTTTACTAGGTAATCGTGCCTCATGTTACACACAGCTGATTGTGCTTATGTACAATTAACTTTATTTTAAATACTGTTTGCACACTCATAAAAGCCAAGTGTTTTTAAAGGCTGCCTCATTATCTCATCAACCCACTGTCATTCTCCACTGCCTCTCACTTATGGGGCTTTCACTGGCCACAAACTCCAGAGAGGATCAGTGAATGTGTGTTTTGTGTGTGTAAGGCCCTACATGGATCCATGACACAGGGTCCCCTGGGGAAATACTTAAATGTCATGCTCTTAGAAACAATTTATCAAGACCCAGTGTTGAGAGGCAGGTCTCTTTGCATGGTTTCCAGTAGTTGTAAAAGTGGCATTTTCATTATTTAGTTCAGTAGGCAGTATTTTTAGGTGGTCTGAGAGGAAATGAGGGTAGAAATATGTACTCATGATGTAAGAGTTTAGGCCAAACAGGAGGGGATATAAGACAGGTATATGTTGTACTGACTTCACCACTTGTGATATTTAGGCTTTAATTTCTCTGCAGCATAAAAAAACAGTTTACCGGTATATACAGTCCATGCTTATGACAGAGGAGAGCTGCGGGAGGATGTATTTTGTAAGAGTGATCTCTACCTACTGCAGCTTTCAGTATTATGTTCTAGTTTAAAAATTCCTTGGACAAGTTGTTTTAAAATTCAGTTTGACTTTTTTTCCTCCATAGGTTGAAGGAAGCTCAAGAAAACATCAAGAAGATCACGGCAGAGAAGAGAGTTGAAACCAAGAAGATCAATGCCAACAGTCTGGTAAGAACTCATCTACATACAGCAGAGAAATGGAATTTCCTGTAAGCTTCTCTTTTCTCGTGTCAATGTTGAAATCGATACAAGCGCACTGACTCTTTTTGTGGTTCCTGCCAACAGAAAGAGCGGCTGCGGCAGAAGGAAGCCAGCGTGTCATCCAGCTGAGCGAAACCATGAATGACAAAACAGAAGAAGAAGAAGTGAGGATAGCTGGAGATAACGGACCTTAAAGTGTGCAGGCCTCATCCTTCCTGCATTCACCACCTGCCTCAGTAACAGCGGCCCGTCCTCTGTGCCCTGTACGGACTCAAAACAAACTCTTACTACTACTCCCACTGCCGTATCTCGATCCCACTAACAGCTCTAGATGCGTCCTCGTCCCTTCACCACACTGTACCGCCCACGCTCCGAGCCTTTTCGACACGACCCTGTAGTGCAGATAGAAGCTGGGCCTGCACAGAGGATGCATGGCTGACACAGCTGAAGTGATGAGGGTCTTAAAGGCCAAAGGTTGACCTCATTCATCCAGCATGGCGTGACCTCTGAGTGCCCAGCTTGTGAAAGGTCACAAGGGGTCAGTGGGATTCCCAACAGTGCCAGCTGACACATCCACACTGGAGATCCCACAGGAGGAGCTCAGAGTCCATTCCTACGACATATTCGAAGTGTTAAGATGTGCAAACCCTACCTACTAGTCTGTGCAGTTGCGAGATATGGCCGCTTAGGTATTTCTATTCAGAGGAAAATTGGCGTTGACAAAACAAATTGCTCTCAAAGCTGTGTAAAGGCAGTTCCCAGTGTCCTCTACCGTAGCAAATAGCTTTTCATTCACCATGGCTCATTAAAAGTCTTGTAAATATGACATGTTGTAGAATCGGCAGGGACCGTGCAGTTTGTGTTGATGAATATGATGTATAGTCAGTGCAGGTCTTCCAGAGCAGATTAAGACATGTTGTGTGTGCGTGTGTGTGTGTGTGTGTGTGTGCGTGTGTGTGTGTGTGCGTGTGTGTGCGTGTGTGTGCGTGTGTGTGTGTGTGTGTGTGTACAAATCTGTATGTGCAGGATTCAGTGTATTCTGTTGCACCAGACTGACCTCTCCTGGGTGACAGCCAGGGAAGAGCAGAACATGGCAGCAAACCTGGCCCCTAGCCTTGGCCCCCTCACACACACAAATATGTACTATGAAAAAATCAGGCCAAGATGAACAAAATAATAAAGAACAGAACAGGTTTTTGCCATGCGCTCACTCACCTGAAATATGTAGTTTATGCAGAATTGTTAGACCCTCATTGAGTGCTGTAGTACATCACGTTGTGTACAGCACACTTTAAGCACTTTCCCGCTTGCAGTAGCTGTTTGTTGTAGCTCGCAATAAGCCACACACCCCTGTTATGCTACCTGTGTGCATTTTTCACATCGTATTGCACTTTTTTGCACCTCCTTTCCTATGCAAGGATACAGTTTCTTTGTTGTAAAATGTATGGATTGTATTGCTTCTTAATGAAATGCTATTAGATATTTTTATTTTCGAGTAAGCTTAATGTTTTATTTTCACAAATGTTCCTGTGTCATTGAAAAAAAAAAAAAAAAAAGTCTATTTATGTACAGAAAGATTTTATTTTATGCCAGAAAATATCAGCTTTGTCCCCTTTGAGGTTGTATTTTTCTGAGTTGTAATTTGATTAAGAAGCTGCCAGATAGGTGGTACAGATGAAAGATATATTTTCACATAGATGTTACTTACACTGTTTGTTGAGGCAACATTTGTGCCCATTTATAACGAACGTACTATATGGAAAAGGGTAATGTACTTTGAAAGGAAATGGTTATATTTTTTGTTTATTAAAATAGGAGAAACGAGGGTTGTATTGTAGTGTAGTAAGAACATTTAAGCGTATCACCTGAAGCCATGTGTGTAGTTACAGATACCATAACCAAAGTATGATTAATCTGCACATTTTCCCTCCAAAGTCCTTTACATTGGCCATTTATTTTCTATTTTAAAAAAAAAAATCTCATAACTTTAAATTGCATTGTTTTACTTAAAATAATTTTAAGACCAAAACTGAGTTGATATTGACAACAAATATCGTGGCCTCTATTGTATGTATGCCAGGTCATATATCCTTCAGTAGCTCTCATATAATAGGTGCTCTGTAATTTTATGGAATTGTTTTAAATTTCAAGAATAAACTACTGGATGCAGAACAAACAAGCCTTTTTTTGGGATGGATTTCTTCATTTTGAAAGATGAGTTAAACCAGACTCTAAATTTTCTACTGTCAGCACTCTCATTAGGCCAGCTTTCAGGAGCCCAGCAGTGAAGCGCATAGATGTGATATTTATGTAGGAAACCTGAGTCATAAAACAGATTTGATGAATTATAATTCAGCGAGGCAGTTCAATAAACTATGAGTCAGAATTAAGCCATTTAATCAAATTTTGTTTTTAGACATTAAATCTGGTTCCTGGAAGACTTTAAATAAACTGACTTTAGGGAACCAGGACCTTAGGAATGTGGATTCAAATTGAATATTATATTTTTTGGTGTCATTAAAATTCCAAAAAGCAGCAGAAAAGTGGAAAGATTTAAGACTATCATGAGAAAAGATTGATTCACACCTGTGGACCATCACAGCTCATTTAAACCTTTATATTATTACAGTGATGCACACTATTGCCCATAAAGTTGGAATAATTTTGTTTTCAAGCACATTCCTCATTTATTTGAATTTATACACACCAGTAATCTTCTTTGACCTGGTGAGTCCCACTTTATATGTCAAGAATAAATCACATTGTCACAATCATTTCATGAGAAGAGGTAAAAAAAAAAAATTATTACAACTTTTTGGGCAAGAATGTAGATGACAGATATTTACTATGGTTATGATTCCATACATTCATGCATAGTTTGTCATATTTTGATCATATGGAACTTTACTACGCCGCCGCCTTTAAGACAGTAAATCCTCCTTATTTTTCTTTCTCTTTTAGACCCCAATAAGTCCCGCAAGACATGTAACAAAACAGACGAAAGTGAAGCATTTTAAGACATCTCTTCTCTTAAAACTGACCACTTTTAGGATTATTTTTACTCGTAGTGACATTTACTCTGGGTTCGGATGTCTCGGAGAGTAACTTAAGTTTATGTTCTTTTTAATACATTCCACACATTGGGTGTAAGGTTGCAAACAAAATATGCACAATATGTCAGTATCCGTTTATTTAGTGTCTTCGTGGATAATTTAATCCAAGGAGTAAACAAACCGGTTACATCAAAGTCGTCTTTACACTTTACAACTATAATCCCATACTGTAACTGTACATTGTCCGTTTTTTTTTAACAAAAATATCGACTTCATTTTCAGGACTGAGTAGGCACCCAACTTACAAAAAATAAAATAGAAACAATAAAGACAAATACTGATGGATTTTGAAATTCACAGAAATCAATGACTTGAACCCAATGAATCCTAACACATCAAAATAAAATCACATTTTTTCGCTTACAAATTATTACACTACTTATCCATCCAATTCCACACAGTGGAAACATCAGTTCAACCAACAAATATAAACACGTTATAAACGAAATTGGACGAGGATGTTTTCCTGTCGTGATGAGTGTTTTGAGCAGTGAGTTATTGTTTTATTAAATAAACCGGGGTTCTGCAGTCCTACTGGGGTGAGAAAGCCGTGCGTAAAACGTGTCCATTCCAAGTCAGCGTTCCCGTGCAGTGACGCGCGTTTGTAAAACCTGGCAAAGTAATGGATTTCTGATTACAAGGTTGCGTGCACATATCTGTTCACACGTTGTGCAAGAAGAGAATCTTAGTTCATGTAGGGAGGATGAATGTCACTGTATGTAGAGACAGGCACGTGTTCTTGGCTGTTTGAGCCCCTCGTTTCTACCGACAGTCCACTCACTCCCAGTCTAGTCCAGGTCTATGGATATACAGCGGCACTGTTTGACGCGCTGAATGCGTTTCTTCTTGGTGGGTGGCTGCTGGTCCGGACAGTTCAAAGTAAAAGTCATAGTGGTAAAACGCTTCGGCTTGCAAAACGAACAAGACTGGAAGGCACCCTCCTCCCTGCGGATGTGCCTCGGGATGTAGAAGGAGTTGCACTGTCCGTAACAGAAGCGGTTGATGATGGTGCGGCTCACGCAGCCCTCCTCGTGGATGGTTTGTTTTAAGGGCTGCGTCTTGCACCAGTCCCGTTTCAAATACTGGCGCTCCGTCACATGTAAAGCTTCCTGGCTGGATTCCAGCACCTCGTCGGCCGGTGAGGATGAGCCCTGCCTCTGCCTGGACCCGGAGCCCGCCTGCGGAGGCTGCGGTTGCTGCTCCGATTCGTTTGGGTTGTTTTTGTCAGGATGAGGAATGGCGCCTTGTGAACCTCGGTTTCTTTTTGAATCCACGGGAGAGAATAGCAACCCAATGATGAAAACCATACTACAGAGTATACGAGTTGAGTTGGCCATCCTTGGGGAAAAGAAGAAAATAATTCATCATTGCACCGTTTCAACTCTGGACGGGTTACGCACAGCTGTCAAAGCTTTTACGCAGCGTAAAAATACAAAGCAAGAGTAAGTAAAAAGAAACTGAAGCGCAAAAACATATTTGAAATTGCACTGGAATAAATAATATATAATAAATTTAAATAACAAGGATTATAATACTTTACAGTTACGCACAGAATTGGCACCACATTTTAACTCGAACTGTTTTTATAAGAATGTAATCTGGTTAATTAGGATGCATAGTTTTGTAGTGTTCATAATTTCTTTGAACAAAAAACCTAAAAGCATGAAAGTTTGAGAACAAAAATGTTCAAATTCACTTACATGTACGAGTCACCACAGCCTCAAGTGAGATGATCTGATCTTGTCAGCCCTCTCTGGCACCTTCACAGATGATAGGCACCTACTCCTGTCGACTGTACACTGGCGGGACTCTGGATGGGTGGGAGACTAACCACTCCATAGACAGGGGCCAGGGGGTTTAATACAAATTGCTTCAGCGCCGCACTGTCTCCCTTTTAAATGTCTGCCAGCTGAGATGTGCACAACAGTTCCCTCTACATTATTGGCTAAGCACGATGTAGGGAAAATCAAAACTATCCGCCCCCTCAACACTTCCCTGAACCCACTTCAAGAAAACAGACAACCGAGGAGTAGCGAGTGCAGGCAGGGAGGGGGAGGCGCACGACCTGGAGTTTCTGCGCAAAGGAGAGAATTACGCAAAAGAATTCATATTAGTTGAAACACCCATTGTGAAAAATAAACTAAATATCTAGACTTTAAAAGTAAAGGGAGGTATTAGTACTCCCAAAACAACTAGGAAAGCATATATAAACCAAGAAACACCTGTCAATCACCATGGATCAGACATTAAGGTTCAGTTAATTACTTGCCATTACCATTAAAATGAAATTTCTTACTTCCCTATATTTGTGCAGTTTTATGTTCTCCTTAAAACTTGAGATATGCCACACATTTACCATCTAACTTTGTGTTGGACATATTTAAAAAAAAAATAAAATTTAAAAAAAAAAAAAAAATAAGAATATAGTGAAATGGTTGAAATGCAGCTGAGATTCAGCATGTCTAAATTTATTTGAGCCAGATAAAATTAAACAATTTCAAGTGCGCTTCAAAACTAGAATAAAACCCAGAGACCAGTGGTTTCATGAGCCAGGTCGTTTCTGGTTGTCTGATAAGTGAATGTACTACTCCCTCTTGTGGATCAAAAAAAGTAGACATCAGGTCCAAACAGCAGACAACCAAGTGAACACAAACTTACAAACTGGTTGATTTTATTCTGAAGCAGTTCACCTAGCAAAGCATTTTGGTTTGGAAAATAAAACACCTGATTTGATCAATACTGCTTGGCATTTCTTTTTTTTTTAAGTCTGACAGAAGGTGTTTTTTCTTCATTCTGGTAATGACAAAGACATTAAGGACACATTCTGCTGTATAACTGAATAGCTTCACTTTCAGTAAACATTTTTTTTTAACCTCTACCTAGGGATTAAGTGTAAAAAGCATAAATAGAAGCACAGGAGTTCAAAACAGATCAAAACACTTCCAGTCATACCATCAGTCATATATTTTGCCTGCACACTATGATCTAAACATTAACAAAGTCTAATCTTGCTTTACAAGTGTAAAACAAAAGTAAGGCATATGAACATCTCCCATTAAGACAAATAGAACAAAAACAGCAACTACCGCAGCTAAAAATAAATTAAGACCCCCTGAAAATGTGGACAGTACAAGATGGAGCGTTAAAAGTTCTGTAGTCCTTTCAGTGACCTGCATAGTACAAAAAGAACATGAAGGCAACGTATGTATGAACTATAAGTCTACAGGCTTCATAGCAGACAGCAGTCGTACTTGGTTGAGAGGGTTTCTGGGAGAGCCTCTGTAATGGTGCATTTCCTTCTCTGCTACCTGCTGCACAAGGGGTTTGTGAGATCCTGGTTGACCAAGCAGGCATTCAGAGGAGTCCACTTTGTTTTTGGACTGGACCTTGTTGGTCACATCCCCCAGGGCACAAGCCTTAGGTTTACGGGCCAAGGTGCTTGGCTTTTTGGGTGGAACCGGAGGTGGCACCTTCATGGGGTTAACGCTGTTTGACAGTGACTCTTGTCCTTGTTGTTGGTATGGCTGCAGCTGAGGCTGCGGCGAAAGACCACTCTCCAAACTCACCGCTTTCACTATTTGATCTCTCTGGCTGGTGACAAATCCAGAATTTCTGGTGGGTCTCCGGCTCTCTCCTAAAAGAGAGTTGATCCTGCGGACAGTCTGGCGTACAGGGGTACGCTGGAACTTGATCGGTGACTTGACCAGTTTGGCCTTGGGAGACTGAAGGGTGAGTTTGTTAAAGTGTTGAATGTGTTCCGCCACCCGGCGCTTCTGGGCTTCAGAGTTACATGGTGAGAGAAGCGGTTTGTGTAGATTTTCAACTTTGGTACCAATCTCTGAGAGGAATTCATCCTCACATTGTTCATACAGTGTACTGACTTCAGCACCAACTCTAGGAGGCGTATAAAGCTCGCTGCCCTGTTGAAGACCAGGCTTGAACGGAGTGGACTGCTGCCCAGAGGAGACGCCCAGTTTGAAATGAGCTGGACTTTGGATGTCCAGAGCATCAATCAGTCTGCTACAGCTCATCTGTTCTTCCTCCTTCTCTGTGTCTCCTAGCACAGAACTATTATGACTACGGATGAGATCAGCACAGAGAGAACCGTTTTCAGCCTTCACTGCTGAGCTGCCGTATACACCAGACTCAAAAATCACACTATCAATATGCAAAGGAGACAAAGCTGCAATTTCTATTTGGCCAAAGGTAATGTTCTGTTCATTAACCAGAAGAGTCTGCTGAGTTGGTAAACTGGAGGTTTCTGTGTCCATAGACAAAGTTTTGACTGTAGGAGTTTCAGGTTGAGGGAAGAACACTCCATCTAATGGGTCTGTTGTATTTTGTGCCGTTGAGCTGCAGGAGTCCTGAACAACAGCCTGGAGGTCACTGCCTGATTCTGTGAAGGCCTTCTTGATTTTCAGCAGGGTGGGACCTGTTTGGCTTTGGGCTTCAGTGAGGGAGGTGTCGCTCTCTAAACTCTCAGCACTGGAAGCACAGCACAGCTTCTTGGGAAGGCTGGCCACTGCGGGGGGCTTGGCCGTGACGATGGTAGGCTCAGACACGTAGTTGCTCTTCAGGCACATGTTCATGGGTGTATCCGTGAAAGACCCTCCACTGAAGGCTTGAGCTCCAACTGGGGTTTCTTCATTCCACGCAACCCGGCGGGGACTCAAGTTACATTGGGGAGTCAGCAAATTGTCTTCAGACTTACTGATGTATTTGGAGCCTATAAAAGTAAAAGGCAGAATTAGGAGGAATGACTAAAGATGGCATTTGTAATTCTACCCTGAATGAAATCTACTCAAGACTACTCATCTCAGTTCTTCATCAGGTACTTACTCTTTGATTCAGTTTTTCTTGGCAGAACTGATGGACTGAAGTCTGTTTCTTTGGTGAAACGAAAACTGGTGGTGCTCTCCTGAGTGGCAAGACGCCAGCCAATGGACTCAGATCCCTTTATCACCGGCATGAAATGAGAAATGAAAGATGAAAGAATCTCCAAAGTGGATTAAGCCAAGAGTATTATTTTGTTAAAAAGATCCCACAGATGTTACCCAGAATGCAAAATTAATATGTTAATGCCATGACCATTATGGTTAGTTCTTCAGAGGATGATACAAATCACTCAGAAGAAAAAACATATTCAATGTGTTGGTCAACAAATGTTTATTAAGTCAAAAACACAAAAACTATATAGAGCATAGGAAAAGTATGCACCTTCAACACCTCACTAAATGTAAACATCCAAAGTCTGCATTCAGTTTGAGAATACTTCGTCGAATACACTCCTGGTATATAATAGCAATCTACCACCAAGTATTTGACAACCTAAATTAGAATCATATAAACTGGACACAGATAACAGCATGAGGATTTACTTGTACCAAACAAGTAAGAATACAAGTTATTATTACATTAAAAGTAAAAGTGCATAAAAACAAACCATGCATGCATTAGTTTAAAGGTGCCACTGAAGATGAACTTAAAAATGTTGCACAATAAATACAGTACTACTGTGCAAGAATTAACCCAAATTAACCAAAGTGCAAATGTAGTCTTTGATTTAATTTCAGTTCACTGCATAGGCCTGAATGCAGTTGATTAACACATTTTTCACTGTGAAGTGACGTCTATCAGGCAACCACACTTACAGCGTCTTTGCTGCTCTTCCCGAGGCTGAAACGCAAGCGCAGAGACTTGCGTGGCGCTTCTTTTTTGCCAACTTTAGGAGAGAAGCAGCCTGCCTTTCCAGATTCAACCCTGATAAGAACATATTGAAAATATACATGTAAGACATAGTGCATATAGTCTTCAGGATATTTAACATCAATATCTCTTCCAGGGAATAACAGAACTGCATCAATGTGCAGCAAGATATATTTTATGATTTTACTGTGTCCCTAATTCTATAAATGTTTTCTGAATGTACATTAAACTGCACAAAAAGAATAAGTAAAATCAGTGTGGGAAAGGCTTGGTGTCAGGTCTCTCCATATAACATGAAATTATTATTTTGAAAAGAGCAGCAACAAGAAAATGACTTATGTACCGGTTGACGGCATGCCTGTTGCTAAGTCTTCGACTCTTCCTTCTTGCAGAAGTAGCAGATTGCCTTCGAGACCTCCCCACTGATGACAGCGTATTTTGGGAAGAGTCCAAGACATCAGAAGCACTGTAAGCTAAAAAAAAAATATAAAAAGAAGGGGTAAAAAAAAAAGAAACACCCCATCTTAGGCACAAAGTTTATAAATAGTAGAATAGTTGATGCCCATTTGATCAAACAATCCGTAGTACCTGATCCAGGAGTAGAGGTCCCATTGAACAAAGTATTGGGAAGTAAATCTATCCCAAGGTTCTTTTTGACAGATCTACGTTTCTTGTTTGAGAAGCCAAAAGAGTGACCTGATTCCAAAGGAAGTTTTCTCTTGGAGGTTGGTGTTGCGATCACAGGAGTTGCAGAAGAAAAGACTGGCAAAATCACAACAGAATTAATGTGTTTGTGAGCGTGTTTTATCTTTTACATTTGAACACATTGCAAAGTATTTATGAACCAAAGCACTGAGAAAAGTGAGCAGCTTTTGACTGAATTTGCAGAAGATGATTCATGCACATGATGAGCATACAATAGCGAAAAGAGAAGCCAGTGAAGGCAAGCACCACTGAAATGAGACATTCGTTACCAAGGCAGCTGACCATGCCATTTTGCACTTAATAGAAAATCAAACAGAAGAAACACAGCGTTTGATTGTATTTTTGTTTTGTTTCATACACAGAATGGATGGATGAATATCATCAAGCTACAAGCAGCACTCTCTCATCTGTCCACAGTACATACCCAGACTGTCTGAGTGGGAGGCATTTGTGGGTGTTCTATTGGTTTTTATTTTAGTCAGAGCACCACTGACCATATCTGAAATGTGAGACAAACCAAACGATGTAAAGTGTTTTCTTCTTCGTTGTAAAACCATGACCTACATCTACAGTATAACGCTCTATTTATTGTAAACAATGTGAGATTTACCTTAAATTTTTGCTATGCGTGTGTGCAACGTTGTAAACCTCCAAGAACAAAAGCTACATAATACTGAGCATAGGAAAACCAGGTAACAGACTGTGGTGCCTTTTCTGACCCAAAATAAATGGATGCTCAGACAATCTATTGCAAAGCTCAAAATTTATGCAACCTTTTTTAAATGCTTATTTGTTTGAAAATGGTTTGTTTTCTGTGAAGTAATAACCAACCTTCATTAATAAATATTGATTAAATAAAGTTAAATCTGATGATGCAGTCTTACCTCCAAAACTGCGTCTGGGTCTCCTTTTATTCCCTGAGTTGAAGTCCAGTTCTTCCAGCGCCTCATGAGTTGGGGACAGAATCCCAGCCTCACAGCCTATCATAGCCGGCACCTTATCCAGCAGGAACTGTGGTAGAACACCTGTAGCACACAAAAACAGTCAAACATTTAGAGCTGAAAAGATAAGAAAAATAATGTAGCTCAGATAAACCACAAGTCAATAGCAAAGTACCAAAGCTGTGTGCATTCTCTATGAAGCAGTGAACTACTGCTGCCTGTAGCTTGAGGCGTTTCTCTGTGTTGGCGTTCATCTTTTCTGTACCATCTCCGAAGTGGAGGAGGTTGGGAGCCAAAATTAGAGACAAGTTACTGCTATCCATCTTGTTCTCTGCACTCCTATGATTAAGCAAGAAAGAATAATAACTGTGTTAGCAATTATTATATCATCCAGATAAAGAAAATAAAGACAAAAAAGTGTGATGCATGACAAAAAGTACGTATATTACAGTGGAAAATGCTTACAGTAACCATTTGATTGTAAGATCAGAAAGTCTGGGACAGAATCATTCCTATATAAATAACATTTACACAATGACTACAGAAACATACTAGTCTGACTGTAGTTTTATTTTATACACGAGGCTGGTGGTGCATGCACTTTGAAATAATGATAGAAAAAATTTAATCATTCCAACAATACATAGAAGCCAAACAAAGGGTTTTTCAGGCTGCCTTGTGGAGTCTACTTGTTGAGTTGAGACCAGCAAAAAATATAGAAATGTACTGAAACCACCACTGTGACTGCGATTTAATCAGTTATTGGCAGTAACGATGCACAAACCTATTTTAGGCTTTAGTTTAATTAGAATGTGAACTAAGGTAAGCTACATTCTATATAAATGTATATTTATACATTTAATTGTACAATCCACTTTAAGTTTGAAGAGCATTTGACATAGCTATACTGTATTTTGAAACAATGTATAAATTTCAGTAAATTGCATGCCTAAAATAGGTTTGTGCATCATTACTGCCAATAACCTACTAAATGGCAGCCATAGCGGTGGTGGTTTCAGTACATTTCTATATGTTTTTGCCGGCTTTCAACTCAACATGTAGACTACACAAGGCACTAATAAACATACAAATGTCTGTTATGGTTAAAATAATGACTACATAAGAAATCAAATAAAAGAAAAAAAACATTCAGTTATAATAATTATAATAATGAATTCAACCTCAACAGACATGTACATAATAAGCATTTTCCACTGTATATTTCAGATATGTTGGCCACACAATGAAAGTCATTTAATAAAATGCTCTTTTGGCACCTTTTAGATACAGTGTGGAGAAAGTCAAAAAAATGTCGCAGGACGCTATGGTTTCTGTCAGGCAGCACACAAGACAGCAGCATGGTAGCAGAGGTCTTTTCCTCCTCAGTAGGGAGCTGCTGGGCTTTAAGGAAGGCCTCTTGCAGCTCTGTGGCCAAAACAGGTTCTGGCAACTCCCTGAAGAACTGCTTCACAAGACCCGCCACGTCACAAGGAAGAGCAGTGGACAGGCAATCCTCACCCGCATCTAGTTTTGTCTGGACAAACAAAACGCACTATTGTGTTAGACCTTTCCCAGGGTCAAGGTCCTTCAGCATGGAGGAGGGTCAAATTAAGCCATCACTCACCCTGAGTGCTTTCAGGCGAACAACTGAGCCGGACTTTCTGAATAGGCCTTCTGTGTCAACATGCGCCATCAGATTCATACATGCATCAACCAGAAATCTACAAAAAAAAAAAAAAAGGAATAAAATATCAGCCCAAAATGTAAAAAATAAATAAATGAATAAAGAAAGAAAGAAACTGTGGCAAAACTGGAATTTCTAAATGTAGATTTTTGATTTGTACTTGCCTTGGCACACTTCCACTTTCCATGTTATAGTACGGCAGGTTTTCCAGAGGTACACCAAAAACCTTTGTCTGGTTGAGCAATCAAACAGAAAAAAAAAAAAAATTATTTAAATATATATACTTGGTGTTGTGTGATTTCCCCCGGGGATCAAAATGCTTAAAGTTCTAAATCAACAAAGATATTTCATCAAACAGGTTTTCACTCTCTTAATTAGTTATAACATGCTTCAAACATTCCTACTTTGACAGAACAAAGCTGTGCCAGTCATCAAAGTTGTTTTTGAACCTCCACAGTGTGTCATGTGTTTGCCAACTGCAGTGGAATAATTTCACTGAATTTCATGATCACATAATCTGTTCTGAAGTTTGTCAGTTTTTTTCCTTCTCATTTTTCAAATGGAGAAGTGTTCTTTTGAAAAGTCTGTTGAAATAGACCTTGTGACTTCTTTAAGCCTATTAAAATCTACACAAGAAGGAAAGGAACCTTCACTGGCCACTTAAGAACTAACTGAAATTAATTGCATTAAGTATATGCTACACAGGGACAACTCTGATCCTGGAAGCAGATATACAAGGTCCATAAGCATCAAAATCAGGAGATTTAAGAGGCAAGTTTGGCCTCTGTGTTGTGATCTTGGCTTTCAGTCGCTACTAAAGATATTTATGGTCTAGAATAATCATGGCAACATCCAAACAAAGCACTTGCAATGACTGACATTGATGACAACAGCCTGCGAACAAAAGGGTCACATCTGTGGGGGCATGCATTCAGTAATATGCAAATTTGACCCAGTACCTTTAACAATAGTCTGCCCATGAAGCTGATACACTGAATTTGTTGATTCGTGACAGGATGTCGCGTCCTAAGTTTCGATAGCTCTAACCAAAACCACTGTAAACAACACAGAAACTGCTAATTGTTTGTGTGAAACTTACCGAGTTGCTTGCTGTTGATTTACAGCTGGCTGCTTTGTTTTTGTTCCAGTTTTTTATCTTTATCCCATACCCTGTGCGGAGGTGCTGCACAGCCACCAGACGCATCACACTTCTTTCCATGACTTTCATTTCAGACTTCCACCGACTACCTTAACACGTTATCTCTTATGCTAGGACTTGACGAAACTGACATTCGCGGATAATTACAGTTTTGTCTTAAACTTCCTCCAGCCTTTTCACTTTCTCCAGTCTTTCGAGGTTAAAACATCCTAAAATTGAACAGATCACTGGGCGCACGATTAATACATCTGGCAATACAATGCAACCACGATAGCAAACACTAGAAATGCTATTCTACATGTAAACGATTTAAGGTCGTATAGTGCGTGCACCTAAGGGAGAGCTACAACAGTTTCATTCTTCGGTAGCAATGCAGTTAGCTAGCTTACATTAGCCAGCTAGCGTCAGTAAGTTGCATTAACAAATACACTACATTCGAAAAACAGAAAACAATCTCTTCTGGGAATGGCGTGGTTTCGAACTTACGGCTCGCCCCTCATCGCGCAAAAAAATGTCCGAATTACATGTAAAAATTGTGTTAGCTAGCTAACTGCATTGCGCTAAGGTTCACTCGTATCGGTTGCAAGGCAGTCTGTTTCCGCAGAACATTCAAACAGCGGCGCTCCCTACGTTCTGCGCTGTGATTGGTTGGTAACAGTTCGAATGCCATCCTATGGGAATGTGTGTTTTAATTCTCCGAACATCCCTGCTGGGCGGTGCAGCTCTTGTTGAGACTCATGGTCATTTGAGGGGAAACTTCTCATCAACTGGTTGACTCCGATATAGAATCTAAACGGTCAAAATGGAAAACGGATAACCAGTAACTACCGCAAACAGAAGAAGTAAATGTTTTATTACCCTTTTTTTTTTTTTTTTTTTACCAATTTTAACTTTATTACCCACCATTGTTCTGGCGAGGAGGCTAGTCTGTGTAAGGGGGGGTTGTTCGTGAGGGATTAAAAAAAATCAAAGAAAAGGAAATTGTTGTAAATTGTTAAAACGCTATAATAATAATAATAATAATAATAATAACACTCATCTGTTATGTGACCTGTTAGACATTAGGCTGCGTGAAAAGCCCAACCAGTGATGGGAATTGTGAATTGGTTAAATGCAATAAACTGCAGAGCTACACAGAACATCAGCTGTTCTATATGTTCACTATATTTCCCTGTCTGTTATAAATAAACGAATGAATGAATAAATAAATGTTTAGCAAAAAAAAAAAAAAACACGTTTCTCAAGTAAAGGTGAATAATACTTATGTCTTTGACCACTAGGTAGAAACTATGTTGATCTCAAATGCTCCTTATTAGCCTGAATGTGAACAGAGACAACAAAAAGTGAATGATTTAAGACAAATGGCTCTTTGATTTCTGCTTTGTTTATACATTTCAGTTCCGTGGATTGTTTGGTGTACTTGCATTCTTTATCTGAAAGGATGGAAATATTTAAAAGCCAAAATATTTGATCCAAAGAGAAAATGCTTCCCTAATGGAAAACAACTTTTCCACTGAGGATGTGTTTTGAAAACATGTCATATCTTGATCCCAAGCAGCACACAAGTCCTTCATGACAAAGTAAATATGTGCTCTTTGGATTTCTTGGTTGGTGTTTATCATTTGTTTAATGTAGGCAATTACCCTTTTTTAAAACTTAATCTTTAATGTGACTGCTTCAGGACATTTTCAAGGACAATAGAATGGATGAGAAAAGCTGCAAATTAAAATTGTTTTCTCATGCTAATAATTTTCATTTGTATAATAATTTGCTTCCAGCATGGTCAAGAAAAAAAAACAGTACAGGAAATACTCTCACAAGGGCTTAATCTTTATTACAATAGAACATAGACACACATAGATATATACAGTAGACAACAACATACAAATACACGGATGAAAGGAGGTTGGTTGTGTGTTTAGAAGCATTTCCTGTGGACAATGGAAGGGCCAGCCTCATCGTACTCCTGCTTGCTGATCCACATCTGCTGGAAGGTGGACAGGGAAGCCAGGATAGAGCCACCGATCCAGACAGAGTACTTCCTCTCAGGGGGAGCAATGATCTAGATGAGGAATAAACACCATAAAAGTTTAATTGAGCGTTGAGCTAATGGCAGTCCGCTTACTGAATAATAAGGATATTCCAGTTTATTACCTTGATCTTCATGGTGCTTGGGGCAAGGGCTGTGATCTCCTTCTGCATACGATCAGCAATACCAGGGTACATTGTGGTACCTCCAGACAGCACATTGTTGGCGTAAAGGTCCTTACGGATATCAATGTCACATTTCATGATACTGTTGTAGGCAGTCTCATGGATACCAGCAGACTCCATACCTGACAGGTAGATGCAACAAAGGTAAAATGCTGTACACAAAATAACAAAAGAAATACAACCAATTCAGCTTTGAGTAATTATCATGGCTCACCGATGAAAGAGGGCTGGAACAGGGTCTCTGGACAACGGAAACGCTCATTACCGATGGTAATGACCTGACCATCGGGCAGCTCATAGCTCTTTTCCAGCGAGGAAGAGGAGGCAGCAGTGGCCATTTCATTCTCAAAGTCAAGAGCCACATAGCACAGCTTCTCCTTGATGTCACGCACAATCTCACGCTCAGCTAAGATGGAGATGATTTACATTTTGAGAAACAATACTTACTATTTGTAAACAAAATATTGAAAGATGAGGGCATATACTCACCAGTTGTGACAAATGAGTAGCCACGCTCAGTCAGGATCTTCATCAGGTAGTCAGTCAGGTCACGACCGGCCAGATCCAGACGCATGATGGCATGAGGCAGAGCATAACCCTCATAGATGGGGACGTTGTGGGTCACACCATCACCGGAGTCCAGCACAATACCTTTAGCAGAAACATTAGGCCAGTCAATCATACAGGCCTGTGACATTCACAGCTGAATACATATCTGCCCTCTTCAACTATGTTTCACATCATAAACCCCTGTCATCATGAGATACACCCTGTGCTGGACAGGAATTAACACCATCACTTGACAATGAGACAGGAATCCATCTACATGTCAGACACTTTCACAGTGTCTGTCTTTTAATATAAGTTCAAGCATAAAAATAGAGCTATATAAATGTAATCTATTATATAAGTGACGATACACTAAATTTGGTACATGCATCACGGCTGTAGTGTGTTTTACTGACCGGTGGTACGGCCAGAGGCATAAAGGGACAGCACAGCCTGGATGGCCACGTACATGGCAGGAACATTGAAGGTCTCAAACATGATCTGCAGAAGAAAAAAATGTTTGAATCCAGCATGATATAAAAAGAGAGAAGATGAGAAGAGTAGTTACGACACGGTACCTGAGTCATCTTTTCCCTGTTGGCTTTGGGGTTCAGAGGGGCCTCAGTGAGCAGAGTGGGGTGCTCCTCAGGGGCCACACGCAGCTCATTGTAAAAGGTGTGGTGCCAGATCTGACAGAAGAAGAAGAACAGCTGATGCAGAGGCTGACATAACACAGCACTGAGTAAACAACAACAACATAGCTTTCTAAAGACACCAGTGAAGCTAAAAATAAGCAGCGGGAGCTTTAACTACAGTGAACAGACTGCGAATTCTCAAGAATGTGGAAGGTCAGCTGCCATGAATGCTGTAAATGGGTCTCACTGTCAACACACACCTTCTCCATATCATCCCAGTTGGTGATGATGCCGTGCTCGATGGGGTACTTCAGGGTCAGGATACCCCTCTTGCTTTGGGCCTCATCACCTACGTAGCTGTCTTTCTGACCCATACCCACCATCACACCCTGAGGGAGTCCAGAGACAGGATGCATGAGCAAACAAAACCAGTGCAGGGAAAAACCTTACTTCACTAAACATATATAAGAATTATCAGCAAAACTGACCTAAAATACAAACAGCAGAAATAGTCATTCTGATGTCAAATGGTCCCTGTAAGTATTCTACTGTTATATGGGATGTTTTTCAATGTAGTATTTCCATAGTATGCCATATTAGTAGCTGTTTACTACTATAGATTAGATTACTTTATACGGTGTCATTTTCTCAGTTTTCTCAACTTGTGAATAAACACTTCAGTTTACCACTTCCAAACATGACACATTTAGAGATTCGTTGTTTTCATTGGAATTATCTAAGGGCCTGGCCAAGCGAAAGTGAACATCAGGGTCAATTTCTTCTTTCTCTAAAACAATATTTTTAGTCCTCAGCATGAAAGATATATATCTTTAGTTTCTAAAACTGTGTTTATTTAATTTGTGTCTGAATTACAAGTGGATATATAAGAAAATATATGAGAATACAGTGTAAATTAAGAACAGCAAAGGTTGTAAATAAATACAGCATAAATTCAGAATGTAAATAGCAATGTATAAATAAATATGTTCAAAATATATGCCTGTGTCTAATCCTATATTTCATAATAATCAAATACTATGATTTGGAATGCTATTTATTATTAAAAAAACAGCAGAAAGATGTGTATTAAACATAGAAATGAAACATATGTCATCAAAGACTGATAATTTTATCAGTATCTTAATAAAATCTTTGATTATTATTCTGGTGCATCACACTGAACAAACACCTTTTTGGATTCTCACTCCGTTACTATGAATTAATGTCTTTTAAAATTAAAATAAAAATGATATCAGTTTCACTTTTGGATATAATGTACTCTCATATATTAAGAAAAGTGTGGTATGTTAAATGTTTGCACTTTCCTTGTGGAACAGCACTTTTTAGCATTTTTTTCCAAACCTTGAATAACTGCTGTATATTTTTCCTCACTGCGTTACTTTGTCGATGATAAATTCACGTTTTTACTAAATATTTGGTTATTATTCCTTAATGGCACGTTAAAGTACTTGCTTAGACCTACAATTTGAGCTATTATGGTTGCTGCTAAATTAACTTTTAAAAACCGATGCTGAATGATTAGTATTGCTGCACAGGCTTTCTCTCTCTGTTACTCACTTAGCCAGGCCCCTAAGTATCCAAAAAAAAGTTGTGATCTGAAAAGTAACTAACGCTTTCAGACAAATGCATTGGTGCATAAAGTACATTTGTATCTGAGTGTAATAAAAGTATAATTTTGCTTGAAATTAAAATAGTCAAGAAGAATACTCAATATGACGCGAAGATAGTATAATACTTGAGTAAAAGTACTTAGTTACATTCCACTGCTGATCATAACACAGAGAAAGAGGCCATGTCTTACTTTGATCACTCATAACACAGTGTATGATTGGGTATGGATGTAAAGATGGTAGATTTAAACATACCTGGTGGCGGGGCCTTCCAACGATGGAAGGGAAGACAGCACGGGGAGCGTCATCTCCGGCAAATCCAGCCTTGACCAAGCCAGAGCCATTGTCGCACACGAGGGCGGTAGTCTCATCGTCGTCACACATGATTAGGCTTTACTGTGCTGGTCTAAAATTTTAGAAAGGGTGGGGTGGAAATACAAGAAGAGGAGGTTTAATCTAGGTGTTCGAGCAGCTGTTGAAACTGTCACTCAGGATACAAAGCATTAAGGCCCATTATAATGAAACAATCACACTTTATCACTGGAGATGTTGATGACTTGATGAAAGGACTAGACATATTATATGACAAAATCAATCAACCACTTGTATAATTATAAAATGCATTAACTTTAATTCTGATTGTCTGTGAAGAACTGTCAGCACTGTCTCATAACTGTTCTTAAGGTATTATCACTAATACAATAATGCAACCCGCCTCAATGGATGCTATATATACAGTGCTAATTGGACATGCCTTTGGGAGCTATTTTGGTCCTAACCTTGTTGTACAACTACTGATATCATATCTCCACAGTCATGATTGTTTCTATGACATCTCAGAGCTGCTGAGGTAGCACCAAAAAGGGGCATAACAGAGAGACCTGTAATCTATTTTAAGTTCAGCACCCTCACTGTTTTTCACAGGGTGAAACAAGTGACACAAGGACCTCCTGCTATTTCAGGTCCAGGAGAACTTGTCTCAGAGCCAGGCCAGTACCCTTCTGTCAGCACAACGAGAGTCTTGCTTGACTCCATGCCTGCTGCTTCATGTTAACTTCATTCATTGGACCATAGGTACAAGACAGATAGACCTTAGGTAATTGGCAACACTGTTAGACCAATAATTCTCATTAAGATATATCCCTAATTACCCCAGTTAACAGTTTCTCTTAGTATGATGTACACTGGAAATCAAATTATTCATTAGTGACACTGCTCAGCATCATACAGTACTGTAATTAGAAAAAAAAAGACACATGAAGAGAGCCTGATATTCTGGGTCTGCTCCATAAATGCAGTCAGTGATTATTTAATAATGGTGAAAATTACTGTTCTAATGAACTTATATCATCCATTCATTGATGTTCTTGCATAGCAGTTCAGCTAATTAACTGCATAAAACTCTCAGTCACAAATACTTAATAAACGTGCTCCTTAGAAAGTGTAAGATATATTTATAACACAGATCATGCAGATTGGTACAGTGAAACAAGCTGTTAAATGTACTCACCAAGGTGCACTGGTAGACAGATGCTTCCACTGGGACACAAGCTGAGGGTTTCAGACCCCCTTAAATAAGACCCAGACCAGGCCTGGGGACCAGGGGGTGTGGCTAAGGGTTCACACAAGTCCAAATAAGTGCTGCCAGCAAAAAAAAATAAAAAAAATCACAACTACATAGATGGATAAAAGTAGTGAAAATTAAAGGTTCAAATGCTGAAGTAAGAGATTTATTTTTGATAGAATTTTACACGAGCAAAGAGAGGGATTATGAAGTGGAAGATCTGTATCACATTTGTATTTATTTCTTTTTAATGCAACATTGTGAATATGTTGTCATCGGTGCCATATCTGTGAAATGTACCAGAAATTGTATTCTGTCTCGCTTTTTGCTCATGAAACTTCTAACAGTCTGCCTTAATCACATTTATATTTGATTTAGGAATCACTTCTTTTCAGCCCTTTGACCAGATATATCAGTCAAGACACAGTGTTCAGCGAAGTAGAATATGCTTAACTGCTCTCATAACCACCTCGAGGGCCCACTATGATGACCCAGTCAGAACTGCGTCGCTGGTGTCTTGTTAAGGAAATGAAAACATTGTATGTGCCGGCAGACCACGCTGCTGGTATGTGTGCTGAGCCTCCTCACTGAGTGGAACAGCTGATGACTCTGTGTCTGCTCTGACTGTCTGAGTGGCCTGTCAGTGTCAGTGCTACATTCTCATTGGCCCAGCTGTCTCCTTGTACGGTTATGGTGAGCAACAGTCATTAATGAGCAGCCACTGAGGTTCCTGGGTAGTGAGTTTCGAAGAGGAACTCCATATTTGTACTCTCTGCTATCCAATATATTCCTTTTAAACCTTTGTAATTTATGAGGTAATACTCTCCTCTGTGTGGAAGTAATACAAACACTGCAATGTGACTCCAAAGAAAATATCACAAGATTGGAAATTGTAAATACCATTCATGACAGCAAGTTTATATAACAGGAAAATGTTTAGATTTAGACCTTTGAATTAAGAAGAATGACACCAAGGTAAAAATATGTAAGTATGCACACAAACTTAGATCATAGCTATTCATATTAATATGTGTGAGCATTCCTCATTTGTTGCCCTACCAGACACCACAATCTCCTATTTATAGCTTTATTTTGTCTGTATCTGAACAGATCGCTGGATGCAGCTGAAGCATCTCACAGATGTCTGCTTGACAAAGAATAATAAACTTTAATACATCAGATTAACTTGTTTGTGATACAGAAAAGAGGATCTATGAGTCATGATCAGTCTTTTCTCCCCAGTAACAGTGAATTCAACCTCAAAATGCATAGATAATACATTTTTCTGACAACTGGGGTTACTTTTTAGACCTAGTATTTCTGGATCTTCACTGACTGATTCCCAACATAAAACTGTAAAACATTAAGAAGGACCATTTTACCACACATTACTTTCCACACAATACATCTTGCTTCATAATACTTTCATAATTTTGACTTTTGGAGTATTTTTACAGTGTTTTAGGATCTGAATAAATCTTCCATTTCTGGCTCAAATCAAAAGATCAGCATTTTTACAGTCATCCTAATGTTAACCCTTACCCTCTGGCCATTTTTGTTTTCTGATTTGGTGATCATGATGTTATTATGGTTATACAGCTCATGGCATGGATTTCTGGAAGAATGTTTCTTTTTTTTTAGACATATTAAATCTAATGCCATCACTCTCACAGGTCTGTTATTGGTTGCATACACTTTTTGTATCTTTTAGGTACCCTTGCGCCAAAAAGTGCAGGCGAAAAGCAAAAAAAACCAAAAAAAAAAAACCAAAAAAAAAACCCCCAACAACTATAAAGTCATCACGTACCAGTATTTACTCTGCTTTTTTCTGCATAGATCTCTTAAATTACTTCAGCTTGGCTCAAAACTACCAAATATTAAAGCATTTTCAGGATTTTAATCACCAGATTTTACATGCCACTTTGAATACATGATGCAATTTTTTTAATGAAAAAATAAAACACAAAATATTAGGAATTTTCCATTAGATTGATAGATAGATAGATAGATAGATAGATAGATAGATAGATAGATAGAT
>JAPQRP010014360.1:0-16280 GCA_037367295.1 Apogon hyalosoma
CAGTAATCTACACCTGGCTTTTCTGCCTCCATCCATAATAATATACATTATATAGCCTAAATGTCATCTAAAATTAAAGTTTATTTGTAACGTAGTTTAGCAAACTATTACATACATCAAAAACAAATTAATTTTAGCAAAAGAAATGTCTCTGTTTTGAATGTCTGGGATCACCAGAAATTTGTGATGTTAAAATGGGGCCATGAGCCAAAGAAGGTTGGGAACCACTGCATTAAGGCATAAATCAGGCTGTTACTGATATCTAGGCTTCATTTGAGAGGTGTGGCTCGAAATGTTTACATGAACCATTTTTTACCCTGTGACATCACTTTTGCCATATTTATCAAAAGAGTTAAAAGAGTTACAAACTGTGCCTTTTACACACACTTGGTGGTCAGGAAGGACCTCTCTGGGCAGGATACTAGAGGGTTAAGCATACACCGATGACAAAATCTGAATTTTGATTAGATTTTCTTTTAAAATTTTTCAGCTTCTCCTTATAATGTAGTTTATGTCCTTCTTATGTAGGACTCAGTTATGAAATGATCCCCAAACATTTAATCATTATAACTGTTTTGAATGTTCTACCTTTATTTTTTGGAAGTTCTCTGTTGTTTGTAAAATGTTTTCCCATGTCTGCCCATTAAGAAGAGTTTAAAACCACACATAACTTCTGGTTTTCCTCACCCAAGACCAAAGAGCAACCTTTAAACTTGTAGAAACATAGACTGCAAAGCCAAAAGCAAAGAAATTTTTAAAAAAGTCACACACGGTATTTCGTTGGACCACCTTTACCTTTTATTACAGGATGCATTTTCTTTGGCATTTTCATCCAGAGTTGCAATAATTTTTTGGCCATGATCTTGTATTGATGATGTGAGAGTTGGACTACAGTGTGAAGTCTTCTCCTTCACATCTTAAAGGTTCTCAGTGGGTTTCAGGTCTGGATTCCATGTCCAATCCATTTGTATAATGATGTCTCAGTGATGTCCCTGAACCACTCTTTAACAGCTGGGGCCTGATGAATCCTGGCATTATTACCAGGGTGAAAAAAATCCACGGATGGAAAAACTCAGTATATTCAGGTAGTCAGCTGACCTGATTTTTTGGACACATAATATCAACATGACCCTAGACCTGACCAACTGAAGTCACAACAGATCATCACACTGTAGACACTTGGCATAGTGGGACTCATCAGACCACATGACCTTTTTCCATTGAAACACAGTCCAGTCTTTATGTTCTCTATCAATCTGATGGTTGTTTAAAAAATAAGAAGCTACTCACTGCATCAGTTAGGCTTAAAGAACTTGTTGCAGCTAAAACATATTAATCACTACACTAATTATCCAGTGGAAGGAACTATTTGCTTAGTTGAATCCAGGTGGAGACTTTTTTTTTTTTGGCTAGACAGTCTATCATAATTATCAAGAGCGACTGATTTTTTCCATTTTTGGCAATATTGCCTAGTCCTAGTCTTTCATTCATTTTATCCCAGCTCTACCTACAGAAGAAACCAGTTATATAGATTCAGTGGGTATTACAATCAAGTTTTTAACCCATAGAGAACCAAACTGGTGATCGAAAGCATCTACTGATCTCAAATGTTGAATACCTGTGGATCCATTAATTCTATCAACACATGTAAATTATTTGTGTAAAATGCAGTTTGTTATTTTTTCATGGTCATCAGATATGACCCATTTTTGACATTCAGAGGTTCCGTAGTGAACGTGGAAACTCCATCATCTTCTACAATATTGATTCACCAGCAAAACCCATGGATTTGGATCAATGACAGTGGATGGACACACTTGGTTTATGTTCAGTTTTTTATAATTTTGCTGATATAGTCACTTTTTCATCAGTTTTGATATAATTACCTTTGAATTTACTTACATCTAAGTTGAATACAGGAAATTAAATATAGGAAAATACATGATTTACAATGAAAAATGTAACATACAGAGGATAATATAATAATAAATGGTGATATATCACTTAAGAAAGGTTAAATAAAGAGAAAGAAAATCATTTGGGAAGTGTTGCAAAAGCAGTACTGGGTCTTTATGAGTTCATTTGCCATTTCAGCCTAATACTCAGTGTAATTTGTGTTAATGAATTTTTGTTTTTGTTTTTTTTTTTACTGTTGGTAGTGGTGGTTTTGTAGACATGTTGGAACTCAACGCACTGAGACATTTACTGTGTGTTGTTGTCATTGGGAGAAACTCCCAGTGTCTTCAATAATGTTTCCATTGAGCTGCTCATAGCCATGATTCCAACAGTATGACGCTAACACAGCATTATTCTAATTGTTGCTTCAGCCGTGTCCACATGCAGTTTGTTCTCTGTTTTCAAATGGGTCAAACCAGCCAAAGTACATTTTAAAATAGTCCTCTATCAGACTCACTGCCAATTTATTGGCCTTGTCCCTTAACCGAAGGCCTGCTCAACAGGATATTATGTGTCCAGGAATTAGTGTCCTCTTGATCAGGGCAGCTTCTACTGCAAGTGCTTTCACCAAGTAGATTTATTTTCTTTCTTCAGCACTACCAGGAATGACTATTTCTGGGAAGACTACATGAGAAGAAACATTTATTCGCTCATTTGGCACTTTGTCATAAGCTTCAAGGAAACTACATTTTATAATGTGAGTAATTATTTTTTGGTGTGTGCACAATACCTGTTTCAGGTATGAAAAGACTTCAAATGAACTTGATTACTATTAGCAAATTATTTAAATAGGAATAGGAAACGCACTTCTCAATTATCAGTGCACCTGAATGGCAATGACATCTTAGAAGGGAATCCATGCTGCCACAATGAGCATAAAGTTTTCACTGAGAGACGAAAAGGGCTGTGAGTCAAACCCAGACCAGACAGTGTAACAGACCATCACAAATTTAAAATCAAAGTCCAGGATGAGAGAAATTGTCATCCTTTTGAGTTTTTCTAACATCCGAAAAACTCTTTCCTTGTTATCACAGTGGGGAAAAATGCTTTCATGCAGGGATACAAACATGTGAAAATACACTGATTACAGCTTTTGGTCTATCCATATAACCTTCAACACTCGTGGTAAGACTTTTAATAATTCAAACTAAAAGTGTGTTTACCCTATGTGGCTACCCCAGCAACTGCACTGACAACACAAGTCCATCTGCTGTGATGAGGTTTGAGCTGCCCACATCTCCACGACCAGAGATGAGAAATGATGATATTAAAGAACGATGGAAATACTTAAATCTCACCATCAAAACCCATCGGTTGGGGCAGGATGCCAAAGCTGCCATCTAGTTCCAACCAAACTGCAGTTTTTCAACATTATGTGGTAACATTGCTCTGCCTTTGCTCCATGTTGTCAGTGTTGTCTTTTCATGTGATATCATTCCACCCACTAGGGGATCTGGGTAATTGTCTCCTGCTTCATTCACTGCGGTTTGAAAATAAGCCCCCTGTGTTTTACATGGTGAATGGGTCGGATTCTTTGAAGAAATCATGTGCCCCCGTGATTCCTGAATGTGTCTGTTTTATTACATTCATTATGTCAAGGTCACACTTATTCACTTGTGAATAAATGCAGGCTAAACCAACTGAAACAATCTCTCAATTGTTTGAGGCTGAAATGATCTACACATTCTAACCAGTGTTATTTCATGGGTTTTTTCCTTTGTGTAAAAATGAAAAATGTTCACAGTAGGCCACAGCAGGCGATGGTCAGTAAGTAAAAGAAAATGGGATGTTTTTGTCTTAGAAAAACAAATTTATCACATCATCCAATAAATGACATCAACTTAAAAACTAATTATTAACACATTTCAAATTAACAGATATTTGAGCTCAAAGGATAAAAATGTGGGAGTGCAAAAGGAAAAAAAGATGTTGCACACTTCATTTCTGAACTACTGTAGACAAAAACAGCTAACTGACCTCTCATATAGCCCTGACCACCACTGTTCACTCATCAACTGATCTGGAATAAAAAAACAAGTGTCACATGTCGTCTGTATAAGTATAAAAACCCTGTTTTGTTCCTGTTTTCCTAACATTCCTCTTCAACAAATGTCAAGACTTGAAGGAATAATTAGAAATAGATGGCTCTGTTTCCATAAATCTTCCAAGTGGCAGAGCCTGGAAATATTTGCAAAATAATGTGTTAAGTGTTTTGGAATGGTACAGAATGTCTATTGTTTTATAGCAAACCTCGATGGAGTGTAAATTTGACAGCGGAACGTTATTTATTATGTGGTTCAGAAACATTGCAGGAACTCATGATGCCTATCAAGGTTTAAACTATTTGATTTCCAAACTTATCCTTTTAGATTTTGAGGTAACTGTTTGTGCAAGAATTAAATCTTTTTGGCATCGTGCATTACATAGTTTGTCCAAATGGTAAATATTGCACTTGGACCGGAGTCCTAGAGCTTTGATGTCCTTGGATAAGTCTGTAACTGAAAAACCTCAGAGTATCGCTTTGAGACACAGACTTGGTTCAAAACAAACCCTTCAATTCCTAAACCTGGTATAGTTGTGAGTGAGGTTTGGCCCCAGGATACATTTTCATAGATATGGTCAGATAGGTTAGCAAATGAAGAACTGTTCGATTCCAAGGTTCCATACGCCCAAAATGTGGTGGGATTTGTTAACAGCTATGAATCAAAAAATCCTCACTGGTCCACCAAGAGTGAGTTAAACTGTGAGGCCGGAGATATCAACCCAGTATTCAAGTTCAGTCATCTCCTTTTTCTGATCCAAACATTTAGCCTCTTTCACCTCTAAACTTTCAGAGACGATAACAGGAAGTGGCCATGAATCTTTGTCGACCTGTTAACTTCCTGTCAATTCATCATCTTCAGGACCTTTGTCAGATGAAAATTGGGTCCCAGAATAGGATAACAGAAGCATTAAAATGCAATCAGACGTCACAGAAAAAGCAAAAACATGTAACAAAAGGTCAAGTGTACTGTTACGTTTTTCTCCAAAGCAACATTTATTGAAAGGTTTGAAGCTGGTAGCCGTTTATCCAAGTCTCCATACTGACAAATCATGGCATGTTTAGGTTCAACCGGCGGCTGTGTTGAAAGACAGCCTATGATGGGAGTTTCATCCCCAGCCAAACCCTCCTTTTGCCTCCCCCGAAGCAGCTACAAAAAAGGCCATGGTTTGACAGGGCTCTGAGGTTGAATGGCTGTTTGTCTTCGTATCAGCCTAAGGTCTGATGAGAATGAAGTATAGGGAAAGCCCACTGTGAAACAGACTATTCTCTTATGAGATGTTTAAGGATCTGATGTGTATGTGGTCTCCACGGTGGGAACGGTGTGAATGAGTGAATGTGACAGTGGGAAGAGAGGGGTGCCTAGGCACAGAGAGGGGAGGAGGGGTCTGTGGTGTCGGAAAAACCGCAGCTATCCAGCGCTCACCGCAGCCTGTTAACGGAAACCTCATGAGCAGACTAGCAGCTCTCCCGACTACTCCGCTGTTTTTCTTCCACCCTTCTCTCTTAGATCTCTTCTGCATCCCTTCCCTCCATCCTTTCTTCCTTTCCATATGTTTTTAGAGGGAACTCAACCAGAGAAGCAGCACAGTGCTCCGAGCTCTCTGGCGGCAGACGAGCTCTGTTTCTTTCAGCTTGACAGACAATAATCACAGTTACTGTCTGTCGGTTACAGAGAGCCAAGCCACCTCTGTTTGGTTTGGTCGCAAAGGGAGAGATGGGAAGGCATTAAATGGAACACACACACACACAATAAAATAAATGTTTGAATGAAAAAGCCAATATATAATTTCTGAGAGGGCACAGAGGACAGTTACATTCTGCATCTTATTTTTATGACAAATGTGTTTCTGTGTTTGCAGATGTTGTGTTACTTTACATTACAGTATTGAGAATGCTGACATATTTCCTGTCAAATGTGACTGTTTTAACCTAATGCCCTTTTTAACTACATTGGTGTGTTCACCTTTCCGTTTATCACTTGTTCTCTTCAGGGTCTTCCTAACTCTGGCACATTCGCAGGTCTCCTCAGTAATCAAATTCTCACGGTGAAGGTTTGTCGCCCCCAGATGCTTATATCTTCATTCTCCCAGCAGCCACCACTGTCAGGCTGCTGATCTGTCGCTTTCCTTACATTTGTAGAGGTGCTAAACATTCAACTCAGCTTTCTCTTTCAGCTTCAGAGGCTGTTGAACTCTCTTAACTGTTTTTCCCACCATGGTTGTTGTCGGCCTCCGTCCAGGACTCTCATCTAAACCCTGGATTTCTGGTTTTCTGTACACACTGATGCCTTTGTCCTTCCCTTTTCATGTCCTTCAACTGTCTCTGTGTCCTCTTTTCTTTTCTTTTCTTTCTCTCTGCTTTTTGCTCTGGCTGTGCCTCTTGCACCTCAGATGGTCTTTCCTCGATATGATCATGGCTTTATCTCTGGAGATCAGTCCACCACCTTTCAGAGACGTTTTCTGAAGGTAGACCGCAGCTGAGGCATGTGTGAGCTTTTAACACTTGAACTAATCCTGCTCATTTAAAGTAATTTCCTTCCTTTTCTTTTTAATCCTCCTCATATAATTAATTTAATGATATTTTTTTAAGTATTCAGTATTTTGTGTGCTTGTGTTTAACTGCATTAACAAGAGAGAAATTCTTCATTATATGAAGGATTGATAATATTATTAAAATGAAAATAATGTGTCAGATGAACCATGCTGATTTCAGAAAAGCTAAATGTGACTCTTCTCATTATGTGTACAAATGTAGACCTTGTTAGTGACAAATAAAATCTGAGCTCATTGAAATTAGGTTTTATACTGCTATTTCAGTACCTTCAGCTTATTCCCATTCAGTCTCTATCTTATCTAGAGTACTGGGGCAAGATTACTGGCAAAGTCAACTAACATACTTTATGTTACAAGAGATAATACTTTACATGGTTTATCCTATAGATTAAAATATATGAAACCATTATCATTTACAGGCTGTTTTTTTACATCAGCAGTGGATTAGAAAACTAAATGTATCTGAAATGACCAAGTTGTTGAAAGAAAACACATTTAATTTGCTCCTGTATCAATATTTCTTTTCTAATACAGACAACATAGCACAACAGTTTAAAGGAGAGTGAGGTGAATATGTGGTTTTCTCTACATACACTACATGATACTATTATGTATCTGTTAGAGGATAAGTAAGTGACTGCTAAGAAATATGTGATATCTAAAAGTGAAGTTGTCACTTGAATTAAACAGTGTAGATCCAACTCTGTTTCACACAAGTTAAACTGTCTGTAACCTCTTTACCTTTATTTCCAGACAACATGTTCCACTTAATAAAGTCCTTACAAAAAGTTACTTATTAGCCATTTTCCCAGACATGGATTAAGTCTTGTCCTAGACATAAAGGAAATTTTAATTAATATCTCCAATGGAAAAAAGTTTTTAGTCTTAATCCATGTCTGGGAAACTGAGCCTATGTGAATAATATATGATGTTTCCTCAGAAGAAAATAGCTGTAAAATGTGTGTCTGTTTTTTTTTTTGTGTGTGTTCGTGTCCTGTTTGTTTCCGTCAGGGTGATCAGGGTCAGGCTGGACCTCCCGGGCCTCCCGGTCAGCCAGGCCCCCCTGGGCCCCGTGGACCTCCTGGGAATACTGGCAAAGATGGACCCCGCGGCCCTGCTGGAGAGCCAGTAAGTCCCAAAGCAATGCACCTAGACACATCCACACAGTGTTAACTTTATCCTCTATCACTCCCCCTTTTAAAAGTAGCACCACAAACAATGTGGTCACGTAAAACACTCGAGTCATCATGACTGCTGTTACCCCAATTTTGTTGATCAGTGTATTTTCAACCGCAGGGTGTGACAGATTGAAAATTGTGTGCTTGCGTGTGTGAATGTGCATTTATGCCCATCTATTAACAGGGGAAAGGTTCCACACAGTAAATAGCAGTGACCCCTTATTCTCATTCTTCCGGGTTTGCCAGTGAGCTGTGGCTTACCTAAAAACTCCCAGAATAGCAACTGTACTCCTGGCTTCATCTGTTTTGTATAAGAAAGTGGCCACAAACTTCTCCAACACGCCCCCATTCTCCCACCCTCCTGCCACCACTGTGTCGTTGTGGACCCCTGAAACAGATATGGTATTGCGGCAAGTTCATGGGCAGTTTGACAGCCTCACCAAACAATAGTTGTGCTCCTCGCCTGAGGCAGTTTATGTTTCTTAAGATTAACTTTCTGCTTCCCAGAGTCTAGTTCATATGCAGTGGCAGCTCAAATCTGCGGTTACAGGATGTAAGAGAGAGAGTTGGAGGCTTGGAAGGTAATTTTTGTTTATTCAGTGAAGGAATGAATGCTCTGTTACCCTCAGCTGGCACAGAACAGTGAAGAGTTTCAAGTGAAAATACTGGTTTTAGAGTGGGTGAGTTAAGAGCTTCAGCAGAAATTCAGGAAATCCAGAGCCAGTACAGCTCAGAAAATGACTAAAAACAGACGCATTGAAGACAAGAGGCCCGTCTTTTAACATAGTCAATTACAAATGTACTCTACAAGTTGATTAAAGGCGTTGCAAACCCCAAAACAGCCAAACAAAGTAGAGTGGTGCAAAGAGCAGCTCCATGTTGTGGGCAGATGTTTGAGTGCAGCAAAGGTTGAGCAGGAGACAGTGTGCGAGGCTGCCCATGTGGACGATTGTGAACCCTGTCAGTTATATCTCTGTGTGAGACAGAAAGAAAGAGACAGGCTGAGGTAGAAGATGGAAAGTGAAAGGTAAAGAAATGCCATCTGAAAAGTTCTGCTTTGTGTTAAATGCAGCTTCTTTCCATGTGGTATCTGGCAGCATAAGCTCAGTGTATTTTTTGGTAAATGATACATTTTGAAAAACATTCTCCTCTCTGAATGTAAGTTAGAGAAATCTCAGTTTATCGTCTATACCTGGCAATGAATCTGACATCTGAACTAGACCTCACCCATCCAGCACTCAAGTTAAAAGAATTATTTCCTACAGTGATTTGTTTCACGCTGTTGCAAAGAAAAGATCAAAAGAGGTTAAAAGGCTGTTGAGGATGAAAATGAAAGAGGACCACATAGGATCATCGTGACAGTTTGTATGTGCTGTGAAAAGAGCAGGAGGAAGAAAACCAGCTGGGAGATATCTAAGCAGCTTCTGCAAGGTTTTGTAAAATATGAGCGGAAGGCTAATAACTTCCTATTTGTAATACTGCATTTATTACAGTGCACTGAGTGATCAAGTAAACACAACTACTTGAGAGCAGAGTGTGTGTCTTACCCAAGATCCCACTAAGCTGTCTCGTTCATGGATGACTTCATAACAGATGTTTAGCTGCTTCGAGCATAAGTCCACCTGGTCTCCACAAACAACCAAGATAGGTCTGTTTACCTAAATAAGCCAATCGGCTGATGGACAAATGCCAGAGACTGGAGGTGGAGTTTTCAGGATCTATGCTGGAGCTGTGGATTATTCTTGACCAAACAACAAATTACAGCTAAGATTGTATTGTTTTGACTTCTTTTTTCTAACTTAAAAATTGCAGAAGAAAGGTGTGAAAACACAACTTTATGAAGATATTAAAGTGTTGCACACCACAAGCTTCAGGAGCAGCTCTACTGGTCTGTGATGTATATTCTACATGTTGAGCTCAACATTACAACAGGGATGATCTCCTAAACTCGCCCTTTATTTTGAGTTTGGACAGTATTGTTGGAAATGTTCACTTCAGTCAGGATGTAACAGCTACGAAGGCTGGTTCACATGTTCACATCATTTTTATATTTGGTAAATCATTCAATGATTGTATTTGTCCTGTACAGAAGCAGCAGTGTCTGTTATGTTTCTTCACTCATCTTTCCACTGTCTGCTTTTAATTTGTCGCCCATCTGCATGTACTGAAGGTGCTTTGAATGAGTGTTTATGATCTGGTCGATTTATTCATTTCTCAACACTGACATCTAGTGGACATGAACTGTTTAATGCAGATTTATGTTGATGAGTGTTTCTCTAATTGTCTCCTCTGACCTCCTCAGGGTTTTCCAGGTCGTGATGGCATTGAGGTGAGTGGCTCAGATGCAATTCATGACTTTGTACCTCAGTCAAATCTGTTTGTTGTTCAAGAAGAAGTGTGTTTATGGAGATGATTCAACTGTCTAAATAATTACAGTGACCAAATGTAACTTTTTTTGTACAGGGTTCACCAGGATTGCCTGGGAAGCAGGTAAGATCTTTATCACTGAATTAGTTTCCCATTTTCTTTTGTTTCACTTCAAGCCAGTTGTTTATTTTTATTTATTTATTTATTTATTTATTTTTGATCATCACTTTGATGTTAATGGACTCTTGTGAACTGACAGGGTGAAGATGGAGAGCCTGGCTATCCAGGACCACAGGGCCCTCCAGGAGTAAAGGTACAGATGAACTTTACATGTTAGTTGTTGTGCACTGTATGGCTTTTATGTACAATGCATCTACTAACTTAATGCTTGACCACTGTTGACATGTATTGAAACAGGGTGAACCAGGTATTGGAGAGAAAGGAGAAAGAGGCATGGACGGACTTCCAGGGATTAAGGTAATCGCTTAAAAATGAAAGAACATTCAAAAATAATGATTGCTTTTTTTTGGATATTCTCAAATAAATACACAGGATTTTTTACTTATTCATTCGTCATGTAATTAATATAATGTGTATCTTTGCATCACACAGGGAGACAAAGGTGAAACAGGGGAGCAAGGACCAATGGTATGATTTCCAAATGATATAAATATTAGCTGTATGACTTGTGTTATGGTTTGGTAGGGTTGCTTGTGTATCTGTCGTTCATTCATATTGTTGGCCTTAGGGTTATCCTGGTGAGAAAGGCACTGCAGGCTCCTCAGACATCACTGACTTCAACAGAAAGCTTCTAGATGCTTTCCAGGTGAGTGATATCCAATGCTCAATAAGGCCAGACTTTATGGTTGCACCATATATTCCAACAGGCATTTGTAAAGGATATCAAGTTTAAAAAATGTAGCATGCCCAGACATGGCAGTATGGTTAGACACATTTCTGGAATTTTTTTCATCTCAAACCACAAATGTGAAGATATTGCTGTTTCTTCCTGACAGGCCATCAACACCATCAGTGTTTCGGTAACCTGCTGTTGTGTGTGCATGGTTTTGGTATTTGGTGGTGATCACAGACTAACACCTGTGATATTGGACAGGCTCACACCTTATCCCACCTGCTTCAACTAGTGGAACTGTGTGTTTCTGTGTATGTCCTACACTCACAACTCTATACACTTCAGAAGTATTGAATGTCACTCTGGGCTCTATGTTTAAAAAGTATTACTGAATACCACTGTTCTCCTGGTCTACCAGGGTCCCTTGTGTATTCATCTAGGGTGAAATGCACAGCCCCAGTAAACACAGTACAGCTGTGCTGTTCTATCAGATAACATGTAGCATGGTTAATCATGCAGAAAAATCAACAGCCTTTGTTACATTGTATAGAGTGTGTTTATATGCTATGGGCTCACAAAATACATGGTCTGTGCTGTAGGACAGCACAATGTCTTTTCTACACATATACTGTAAATGTATATATTGTATTTCAAGTAAATTAAATGATGCACAAAGGGAATGATCTAGTAAGAACAGATGAAAAACCACTCATTTCCACCGCAGTCTCAGTTTCAAATCTCTCTCTTTATACACAGGACCCTTTTGATTCTACAGTGTAGCCTGCTACATGCTAATAACAGATGGCTATCTGCAGTGGAGTGTGTATTTGATTAAAACCCACTATGAAACAGAGTCCCTTTGGATCTCATCTGAAATGCATACAACACTGTAGACAGCAGCATGAGATAGTTACAGAGAAGTCTGTGAAAACATGGACCTGAGATCTTATCATAGGCCTCTTGTCAGTGTGGATCAGCTTGCACCACATCACACACAAGACCTCAGTTATATATCCATGAAACAGGGAATGAGCATTAGCCACCCATCATGTGTTGTGATCCATGTACTTTGTAGTGAGAACAAACGTATTTGTTTCAACTGTGGTGAAATTTGAGTTAATGATGAATTTGGTTAAAAACCATAACTAAATTGTTTGTTGCCAACATGCATATTATTAACGTGTGTATGATAGTGTGCATGAATAGTCTTCACTTTTCAGTTGTGGAATTTGTGGTCTGTAAACATCTATTGGTTGCCATGGAAAGTAATGTAAAACAGTGTGTTAAAAATTAGAAACGGAGTAAAAAAGCAATATGTTCACCTCTGGGAGGTTTCCTTTTTTATTGTTTCAAGATGATGGAGGACTTTAGAGAAAGAAGTAACAAGTGCACATTGTGGATGCAAAGATTAAACAGCATGATTTAGGAGAGCTGTCACTCATCAGCAGGCAGAGGAGACAACATGGGATGGATATGGCATGCATGTGTATGCAAGTTTTTGTCATTTGTGCTACATAAAAATACATGAAATTATTGTTGAGACTCCCCCCAATGGTCTCATCCTGCCTCAAAACAATCCACAGAATGGAGAATGATGCCAGCTATTGTGTTGCACAAACCACATTTTGAGCTGTTTTATAATCTCTGTGAGATAAAATTGCTTCAACACACAGAAAATTGTTGTGAGCAGTGGAGTAAATGAGAGAAATCTTCAGTTTTGTTTACTGAACTGTGTTGTGAAATACAACAGCCTTTTTGTATTGTATTACATTGGCTGCAGTTCAAGCCACATGGTGAAGTTCTGCATGTTTCTTGTCTTTTTCTTTTTTTACCATTGTGATAAACACTGGGGTAAACAGTCATATGTGTGTATGTCTAGGACTGAGCAGAGCAGTGGCGTCTTAACTACATCAATGCACTTACAAGGTCTAATTAGATCATGTTAGAGCGAGAACAGTGCATGCAATGCCATACCTCAGTATAACCCACAAATAATTTCATTACATTTATTAAGCTTATTAGTGTCTGTTTCCTCTTATCATCATCTGCTTATTTCTTCAGGGCCCACCTGGACCACCCGGACCCCCAGGCCCTGCAGGGGAAAAGGTAAGGGTTCTCTGAGGGTTCCAAACTCTCACATAATTGTACCAGTATTGTACAAATATAAACAGTGGTTATAACTTGTGTTGAAACTGTTTGTGTAGATTAAAGCTAGTTATATTTGTCAAGTTAATGTTCTCTTGCTTTGTCAGGGTGAACTTGGTTTACCTGGGCCAGCAGGAGTTGATGGGGAGAAGGCAAGAGCAACTACACACCAGAAACATGACAGGATACATTTGTTTTTTTAACACCAGTAACTAATATGATGATTTAAGGACTTGATTTTCTTGTGGCTGATTATTCTGTATATGACCTGTTTGCCCCCAGGGACCTAAAGGTGACCTGGGAGAGATGGGACCTCCAGGAGAGAGAGGAGAGAAGGGAGAGATGGGGCTCTCTGGGCCTGCTGTAAGTTGTAAATGCAAGGTTTCTCTGATATACAAACAGTAAAAATAATAAAAACAGGTGAGAGTTCATGCAGCTCTTTGTGGTTTAGGGAATGGATGGACAGAAAGGGGAGAAGGGTGACTGCAGACTGGACGACAACCTGGTGAGCAGAGCACATTTATGAATTCACAGAATTTCATGACATTAACTCTGTAGCTTAACCCATAAAGACCCAAACATCCATTGGTGACCAAAATCATTTACTGATCTAAAGTCTCTAATACCTCTTGATCGACTAATCCAGGGGTCTGCAACCCTGGTCCTAGAGAGCCGCTATCCTGCATGTGTTAGATGTGTCCCTCTTCCAACACACCTGATTCTAATGATCAGTCCATCACCAAGCTCAGCAGAAGCCTGATAATGACCTTCAGGTGTGCTGGAAGAGGGAAACATCTAAAACATGCAGGATAGCGGCTCTCTAGGACCAGGGTTGCAGACCCCTGGATTAGTCCTATCAATTTATGTAAATAATTGGTCTAAAATGCAGTTTGTCATCTTTTCATGGTCAGATATTGTATGACCCATTTGGACATTCAAAGGCTCCATAGTGAACGTGGAAACACCGTCATCTCTGGAGACACTTATTTTTACGTTCAGTTATTGACAGATTTGCTGAAAATATGACTTTTTCTTCAGTTTCCTCTGTTTTGATATAATAACCTTCAAAATTACTCTGAGTTTACATGAACATCTACATTAAATGTAGGAAATGAAATATAGAAAAATACATGATTTACGGTGAAAAATGCAAAATGCAGAGGATAATATTATAGTAAGTGGTGGTAAATCACTTAACAAAGGTTAAATACAGAGAAAAATTCATTTGAGAACTGCCATAAAAGTAACACTGGGCCTTTATAGGTTAACTTGCCCAGGAGCTTAAAACTTAAAATAACAAACAGGAATGTTTTAGTGTATTTTAATCTATTTGTTGCACCTGCTTCACCCCATAAATTCAATGGTGCTCAGGTTCAGATGATATCCCAGCCTGGACCACCAGGCCCACCAGGTCCACCTGGAATCCCTGGGTCTCCTGGATCCATGGTGAGTACATCCAGAGTTCCTACAGGTTTCTACAAGGTAAATTTAAGATTTTTCAAGACCTTTTAAGACTACTTAGAGCAGAATTTAATGCCCATTTCACAGCCTATTTCATAGCCATACTGGCAAAATTCATGACTCCTAGAATGTATGTATTATAATGTATTTATTTACTCCAACACCTTTATTCTCATCGTTCCAACTTGAACTAACAGCTGTGCATGTGTTGAACTGAATGTTCTGTGACTATTTCTCCATAATTGGTTCCTAACTTCAATATAAATTGTCAGGTTGGATCAGGTGGAACTGAGTCGACTAACGTTACTTTCTTTCCAGCTTGGACTTTTACAGGACACAATACAGTGAACCAATTTATGACAACATAACTTAACATATCAAATGGAATACCTTTTAAGACTTTTTTAAGGTATCAAATGCAGATTTGTAAATTCAAGACTTTTTAAGACCCCACGGGAACCCTGTGATCACATCAGATTTGTTGTTTTAGAACCAGTACTCACAATGGTCAATGTTTTTCAGGGGCTACATGGGATGCCTGGTCCAAAGGTAAGGCTGTAAGACCATGTATCTGGTTTGTGGCAGAAGCTACAGCATATTATTTGGTTCTTAATGGTCCTGTGTTGTAATGTAGGGTGAGCCTGGAGCCGGGATGAAGGGAGAGAGGGGTGACAATGGTGCTCCTGGACCCAGAGTAAGTGACACTAAACTTTAAAATCAATGAAAAATGGAATAACTACCCTTAAAAAGAATCAGTCCTGAAGTGGTGCTAATATGCTCTGACCACAGGGAATGGATGGACACCAGGGCCCACCGGGGTCTGCTGGGTTAGTGGGTCTTCCAGGTGCTAAGGGAGAAAAAGTAAGCAATAAGCAAATAAGCACATTATTTACATTTACCTTATTATTTTTGATTGTGTCGGTCTTAAAAGTAACATGCACCATGATTTTTATGTGCATTTTTCTGTTCACAGGGCAGGCCAGGGGAGCCAGGATTAGATGTGAGTTTGTTTGTTTTTTTCTGAGAAGAATGATTTTAATATTTTGAAGTAAATCATGTTCAATTCTGCCATCTTCACGTGTATTAACATCATTGTGACTTTGTCCTCAGGGTTTCCCAGGTCTAATGGGGGAGAAAGGTGACAGAGGGGAAAGAGGAGAGAAGGTTAGTACATAAAAGGATGTGACTTGTTACTGTTGTTGCATTTTGTTTAGTGTTGTCTGAAGTAATACACAATGTACCCTAATTTAACTGATTGTAGATTATTTGCAGTGTTGCCCATAAAGTTGGAATTATTTTGTTTTCAAATGCATTCCTGCTTTTATTCCTACTTATATGCATCAGTAATCACCTTTGACCTGGTGCAATGAATACATACATACAATTTATCAAGAATAAATCACATTGTCATCATCATCGTCAATCGTTTCATGAGAAGAGGTAAAAATATTTTATTCCAACTTTATGGGTAACAGTGTATTTATACTAAACTGCACTGTGTGTTCATGATTGTGTTTGGTTGAATTAGTCTATTGTCTGTATGTCCAGGGTGACCGGGGAGCAGTGGGAAAGAGAGGTCTGAAGGGCCAGAAGGGAGAGCAGGGTCCTCCAGGCCTCGACCAGCCTTGTCCTGTGGTACGTCATCTTCACACATAAGCTAATACTGCAGAGATCTGATTAGATTGTTTCCACTTTCCTGTCACCTTTTATTTCTTGAAATACAT
>JAPQRP010014433.1:0-40872 GCA_037367295.1 Apogon hyalosoma
AAAATCAGGCAGATTACACTGCAACACAATCTTATTTACAAAAAAGTTTTTCAAATACATTTCCCAATAAAGATTAAATATATACTGATAAATTATGTATGCATCAGTAGAAAAATATGGCAAAAAGTGCAGAATTTGAGAACACATCCCCTCCTCCTGCAGCTCTCTCCTCTGTCCGAAGCATAGACAGTATTTAAAGATGGACAACACAACACTAATTCATGATGCTATGGAAAAGTGAAGCCAAAATATCAGGGTAGATTTTCTAAAGCCTGAAGCCAAAGAGCCAAAGTGAGTCGCAGATATCTAGATTCCTCTCATACCACTTGAATTACAATATGGAGTGCAGTGGTTTTGCATCAGTCCAATTTGATGAATTCTGGTCAGCCTTAGTGGTTGTTTATTTTTGTTTCTCACTCATTCTGTTGTTTGATGAACTATGACACTGGTATTAGCATGAGATGTAACAGTACAAGTATACATTATAATCCTATTACTGCTTTGTTGTGGCTATTGGGTTGTTTACATGTATTAGGTATGGAGAAATCATCAGTGTACATGTATGTTGTGTTTGCTATGCATTATGAATGAGGCATTAAATAAACAGTGTATTACCGATGGTGTCAGACAGTGATGCTTTTATCTTTTGATGCCCTGAATCTTAAATATCTATGTACAGCACTATGGCACATTGAGACGCTAAGTCAGCATTTTTTTAAATATGTTTTTTTGGGTTGCTTTGTTTTGTTGTGAATTTGCTGACTGAACAAATGTAGGCAGTGGATCAACACGCTCCTGACGGATGTGCCGTGCTCTGTTTTTTTGCGCTCAGCTTCTTACTGTGCTCTGTTTGTGAGCCATGTCAGCGTGATCTCAGACTGGCATCGACTGGCTTTTGGTTGGTTGACAGGTTGAGCTGGCAGCCGGGCGACCAGCTTGTCTGTCTGTGATGTCAGTAACACTTGACACTCTCAGCTCACTTTGTCGCCACACCAAATTCAGCGGTGAGAAATTCATGGGAAATGCATTGATCTTATTGAGTCATTCTATCTATGCCTGTGTACCAAAAGGATGATGCTTCTGTGCCTGGATACCTGTCTGCATTTTCCTTCCTCCACAAATTGTGCTCTTTATTGACTCTTCCATTGTGTCGTAACCTCTCAGTTGAATGCATACAGCTTCCTAAGTGTCTGCAGGTTTCCTATCGTCAATTTATACCCCTGATTTCTTTTTCATTGTGCCATTCCTCTCTTCACAACCTTCACTCACTCCTTTCCTTCCCTGATCCAGTTTAATCTCCTCCCTTTTCCACCGCCTCTGTCTTTTGCTCTCACTGGAAGATCTTTCCTCTTCATTATTTATGGAGACCGGCTGTGTTGTGTAGTTGTCAGATCAAATGCAGCACACATGAGAGCCATTTCTCTTGTATTAACCCGGACTGAATTCTTGGCAAAGTAATGTCTTCTGTGTTCTGAAAGTGAGCATGCGTTTGTCGTCCAACCTGTGAATGTAATTTGTCACACTGTTTGTCATATGCTGGCCCGCAGCTGAGTGTCTTGTTTAAAATGGATGTGGTATTAACGCATTTAGCACCTTTCATTCACACCTGACAGAATTCATGGCAGATATGTTGTAAAAAAAAAAAAAAAAGTGATTTTCTTTTTTTCTTTTTAAGTAGATGAGACACAGGGCTATACTGATATAGGAATGCAATCAGATTGACTGAAGTCGATCGAAACATCAGTCAAAAGTAATATGTATTCAGGTGTCTATGATGTATTGTGACAGCAAATCTTGTTAATAAAGGAAAATAACACAACCTGAGCCAGTCTGCTATGTTTTCCAATAAAAGGATCATCTTGCACTGGGTTGTGTGATAATGCACAAAAGGTACACTGAAAAATTGAATTTCATTAAAGTAAAAAAGCCTTGTTTTTGAAAGTTTCATTAAAATTTATAATGAAATAAAGGAACAATTATCTTATCAAGCATGTTTTTCATTTGAAATGTATTCTCATTTCATTTTAAGAAAAGACATCTCACTGTCTTAATAAGAGCTAGAATTAACCAGCAACAGTAATGGTTTACATAATATCCCAGCAGGAGAACAAGATTATTTTCCTCATTATAAGTAGCACAACTTGTCAGTTCAAGAGTATTAAGCCGGAGTTAAATAACTATGTTTTTTTGCATGTAATAAGAATTTGCTTACATTGTTGTCATCTTTCCAAGTAGGTCCATTATAGTCTTTAATGTTTTTTTTCTAGTCTTAAGTACCCTTGACTGGATTCTTTATTAGACAGTTATATTTTATTTAATAATATTTGGCATCACTCTAGTATGAGTGTTTTTGCAGTGTGTATATCTGTAGACACATGCTCACAGATTACAATTTAATGATGTTCACCAAGGGATTTGCCATTTACCATGCAAAAGGTTTCTCCTCAGCTGAGCTCTTAATAATATAAACCATTGTCTTCCAGTTAACCACAATATTACCACAAACCAAAGTGGGCCAAGCTTCACAGTTTGACCTAGACATCTGGTGCCACCAGAGGGGGGGTCTTTACACATCTGCCAGGCATCATGGTAACTGGGTTAGTATTACTTGAATATGGAGGTCAGAATCACATAGTAGGCACATAGCAACATTAAGAGAAAGCAAGATGCATAGGATTATCATGATGTTCTGGCAGTAAAGATCACATATTTATTATAGATTTATGCATTGCTCTTTTACAGTGAGCCTCAATATAAAATAATGTCATCCAAAGGGATGGGAATCAAGAACCATTTCTTTTTAAGAATCGGTTCCAAGTAGCTTGATTCCTTGGAATCGTTTGCCTGCCTGCTTAACCATTCTGCTTATCGATTTGTTGCACATGCGTGATGACGTTTTGGCTTAGAACGTAGCCAACATGGCATCGAGGCAGAAACGCTCCAAAGTATAGCTATATTTCACGCGATAAGATGACACTAGGGCCACTTGTAACACTGGCAAAGCTTCCATTTCTTCAAAGGGGGGAATCACTCCAATATGCTCAAACATTTGTCCACACAGCATGCAGTTCATTTGCAGGAATCTCACGTGTTTGATACGCTACTTAGTGACACTTGTGAATCTAGCAGCAGAGCAAACACCAGGGCATCATCCGGGCCTGGTGGGGGGTCGGGGAACAAAATTCCTGCCCCCTCAAATAAAAGTTTCTGAAGGTAGGGAAAAGGAAAATGTGGTGCACAACAGCAAGAGACATACAGGAATTAGTAAAGCATCTTAAGTTTCACTTTAACTTTGTATGGCAGTACGGTGTAAACCCCCCCGGAACCGGCCTGGCATCATGTGTTATTATTATTTGTGCATACTGTATATGTTAACTTTTCTGTGCAGAGATGGAAATATAAAAGACAATTAATGCAAACAAACCTGTTTGTACTCTTTTATTCCCTCACCCAATGAGAATCAATAAGGGATCGGATTGATAACGTTTTGTACGTCCCACTGTTTAATCTCTGATTCTTGTTCTACTTGTCTGTCTTCTTCTCTGCTCCATCCAGGCTCTTTTTATGTAAGACACAAACAGCACTTTTTAGTTTATTGTAATAATGTAATCCCCCATAGCTTTGCAACAAATCCTGAAGCTGAACAGTGGAATCACACTCATACACGTCCCTGCGTTTAATAGCGTTACACACAGGCTTTAGATTTTCTGTGTCGATAATTGGACCTATTCAGGTGTGTCAAATATGATGCATGAAAATTGAGTCTTTCTATTATTATTTTCTGTTATTTCCTTGTTTTAGCTTCAGTTGCAATGCAGTTGTAGTTATGTAACTTAAAGTAAGATGCTGATTTTTATGCTGTACTTGGGATTGTCATTCTGATTGCATGTACTTATATTCATACCTGTCTAATGCTTTCATCATCAACATATTTACACTATTCTCTATTGTGCACTTATTGGTAAATATAGCTCACAGTTCTAGTCTTGTATGAAGAGACAGAAAGGAAAGCCTTATTTTTCTCGAGCACTATAAGATCCACATTGTCCTCGGGGCTCTGTGAATCCTGGGAATATCCTAACCTGCTTTGACACAAATGTATGCAGATCTCTAGCTACTCTGCCCAGGATGTCAAATGAGACAGATAGGGAACACAACTGGGCTGAGAAAATTTCACCCTCCGTTCATCTTATTGTTTTGCCCTAAGATAGCACTTGGGTCCACTTTGGAGTACAGGCAGACCACCCCACCATTGTCACCTACAGTACATACTGAGTCCTTTTGAGTGGGTTAGTGGCTGCAACTGCTACTCAACACAGACAGAAGAGAGGCTGTTCACTCCTGTTCTTTTCATCAAGATGTGACACTGTACCTTTACAAGAACAGACAGAGGAAGAGGTCCTGTCCTTTGTGATTGTAATCAGCAATGAAAATCTGTTGATTGTGTTAGACTTCACCACTGTGCAGCTTTGTCAGAGAAGTCACCTCTATTGTCTAGGCTTCCACATAATACGTTATAGTCTCCTTTTCTCATTCATTATGTTCTACATTAAAAGTGATAAATCCTTTGTACGTGTTGTTGTAGGATTATAAAAGACTAATGTTTGGAGGTGTAATAGCAATTTCACAGAGGTCATTATTTAATTACACACTTAAAACATATCCATCTTCCAAGGATTACTTTCTTCATGTAATTGTAATATAAAGAGCCATTGATTGTGGTCATGAATGTAATGCAAGTTAATGACTTGAAATTAATCACCTGATAAATATTGAACTGCAGGTCAGTGGAGGCATTATATTTTGCCAAGTCAGATTTTGCAGCATAAAGAGCCAAAGCACTGATCTGAATTGAAATGACTGGTACTAAAGGAAGTTGTTTGTTAACTTAACCCATAAAGACCCAGTGCTACTTCCATGTTAGCGTGCAAATGAATTTTTCTCTCGATTTATCCTTTCTTGAGTGATTTATCACCATTTGCTATACTATTGTCATCTGTATTTTGCATTTTTTACTGTAAATCATGTATTTGCCTATATTTAATTCGCTGATCATGTAGATGTTCATGGAAAGTCAGAGTTATTTCAAAGGTTATTATATCAAAACAGAGAAAACTGAAGAAAAGGAGAGTTTTTCAGCAAAATCTATCAATAACTGAACATGAACCCAGTGTGTCCATCCACCATCATTGATCCAACTCCATGGGTTTTACTGGTGAATCAATGTTGTAGAAGATGATGGTGTTTCCACTGTAACTACGGAGCCTGTGAACGTCCAAATGGGTCATATCTGATGACCATGAAAAGATGACAAACTGCATTTTACACCAATTATTTACATGTATTGATAGAATTAGTGGATCAACAGGTATTAGACATGATAGATCAGTAGATGGTTTTGGTCACTAGTGGAGGTTTGGGTCTTTATGGATTAAACCTGAATGCTTGAAATTTAAAAAGGTAACTGCATTAATATGTGCATGATCATAATAAGTAGAAGTTCCCATTGTGTTAAATATTCTAGCTTACCATACAGGAAGTAGAGGCTGATTAAAACAATAATGCAAACAAAGTTACTGTAATATAAAAATGCATCATTCATATCATGAAGTACTGACTCATCATACATTAGTTATTCAGGAGAAACATTAATTATTTAATATAGCACATCAGTTTCACAATAATAACAGCAATCACCAAATTAGAACTCTGCTCTAATTAAGTCCCTCTGAAAGTGACTCTAAGTATAAAGTGAGGATGAATTTCAGCCAAACTTTTGTTGCTTGCCAGTTGATAATGCTATGTGTCAGAGACAGGCATTATGTTAGTTAATATTTCACTAATTACTTTTACGTTACGTTACGTTACGTTACTTTTAATTATTTTTAGTAAATTCACATGGAATATCTGGATCTTGTATGCATTTGATGCTCTTTTTAGTTTATAATGCAGGTAACATCTGTTCACATCCAGACTTGGTGTCATCATTCAGAGCTCATTCCACCAGTAAATAACAACTTTGACATTTACAGCTTTGCACAATCAGTTAAAAATAGATGCAACAACCCTTTGGTACTGGATGGTCAGAGTGCACCATCCAATCCTATTCACACAGTCATTGTATCTTTTAATAGAGTCATTTCTTTTCATCTGTATTTCTCTTTCTCTTTTATGAGCAGTAACAAAGGACGGACAGAAATTTCACCTTTGATAGTGTTTATCTTTTCCCATCTGGATAATGAACCAGTGGATCAAGAATACAATGCATTTTGACATTATCATCTGTACAAGAGCTAAGTGTTAGTGGTCTGGCTCAGTTACAGATTCATAGTTGAGTGAATTTGAGCAAATATGTAGAAGTGATTTTGTCATTGTTGAGTCATTTGCCTTGCAGGCCACACATTTAATCATACCACTGTGCACGATTGTCACTTTGCATTTTACCTGCTGTATCAAGAGACCCATTATCGCAGTCTAGTCTAAGACCAACGTTATTCTGGAACCAACTGTATAATGAAAAGGAAACACCAAAGAGACCTCATTATTTGCACAAGTGGCAGTTGGTCTGACTTCTTGAGCCTTGCACCAGCTCTGCATTCTGTCGCATTTCACTTTCACTCATGAGAGGCTCAGTAATGGACCGAGGATACTTGTATTTAATAGAGTAGGTTAAATTTTTACTCAGGAGCAGTTCTTTTTTTTCAGTATTTCATGGCTGCTACTATGTCGTGAAAGAGAAATGTGCGCTTTTATTTGCACGAAAGAATCTAACGAAGGGTCGCTATCTACAAACACATAAAGGAGTCTTACATATGGCAAAAGTAAATAGATTGTGTGTCTGTCTGGGATGCTTAATAACTGTGCTTAAAGATAGAATAGCAAGTACAGTAATAGAGGGCAGGAGGGATAGAAGATGATTCTGATAGAAAGAGGCAGCGGGGGATGGAGGCGATTCAGTTGTCATTGATGCAGTGACGTTTTTATCGAGTTACTGACAGATACCTTTACTGTCTGGAACTAAGACTCTGAATAGAAAAATCAAGGGGTATGTGGGAATTTAAGTGCAGCATTTGACTTTACTGCAGTTAACTCGATACTGTAATGACTGCTATACTGCAACTTGAAAGGAATATTAGTATGTGTTATCATTTTCAGTGCCATTAGGAACAAAATGACACGATATTGAGAGCATTTTTTGTTATTAAAAGATAACTCTAACAAGGCTAATGTGTGGTAAAGTGATGGGATATTTAATTTTAGCGAGTACAAGGATGCCTGCAGTATTGACAGCATGGCGACTTTTGAAACTGTAAAAAATAAAACCGTTTTACGTTAACATCAGGCTTTTAAACATTAATTCTATAATTAACTAATCTTGGAAACTAACTAAATGTAATTGTACTGTATATTAGGCACAATGATATTTTTGCCTTCAGTGCCTATAAAAAGTGTTCACCCCCTGTTTTCCTCTTTTACAATGGTCAGAAATGGAAATGTGGTCAATATAATTGGGCTCTTTGACAAGAACATACAAATAACCTCTTTAATGTAAGAGTGAACACCACTTCCTGCAAAGTAATGTCATTTGATCTAAAATATATAACTTAGAATAAGTGATGGCATAAATCCAGGCAGAGATCACTATTGAAATGGAGAGATTTTTTTTTGCAAATACTTGTCATTCATTCATTCATTCATTCATTCATTCATTCATTCATTTTCCAAACTGTTTAACTCTGGAGAAGGTTGTGGGGTCGTTGGATCCTATCCCAGCTACCATCAAGTGAAGGTGGGATCCACCCTGGATGTGTCACCAGTTCACTGCAGGGCTTAAGTTCTTGTCAAAAAATCTAAATTGTATTGACCATGACTCCATTTTAGGAAGCAATAAAAGGGAAAAAAAACACCCAGGGGGTGAATACTTTTTATGGGCCGTTGAAGTATTAGGGACGGGCTTTGTAATTACTTTTGGAAGTCAAAAAATAAAGACAATTTAAGTTGATTAATCATGACATCATTAACGTGTGCCCATTCAAGCCAAAATAATGAAAAATACACTGATGAAGAAATAGTAGGTGAACTACAAGTATAGCATTTAATACACACATTTAATATGAAAGCAGACTTAACTGAACATATGCAACACTTTATTGGAAAAAGTGCCTGAAACTTAAGTTCCGCATCTAAGCTCTGAATAAAAATGAGCTGTTCTGACCAATTGACTAATCGATTATTCGTTTACATCCCTATTAAGTTCCTTCCCATAAACTGTAACTCATCCGCCCTGGTTCCTGCCTGGCGGCTCTGAAGAAATGAACTTGGCTGTAAACCAGCAGAAGGACAACAAACCTTAAAACACGTTTTTGCTGTTTCATTGAAACATCAAGATTGATCAGAGTATCATGGCTGGCCTTCAGGTGGTTTGCTGAATTTGTTGCATTGGCACTGCTCTGTCACATTGTTTCCATCTGGGTTTGATCATATTCTACTCATTTCTTTGTTCATTTGCCTCAAATGCAAAATATTAGACATATCAACTGATTGCTGTCTGACACTAAATTCTAAGTAAACTAAGTGTGTTACCTATAAAGTTGGAATAATCACCTATGATTACATAGGCAGAGTCCCAGTTACAATTTCTTTATCAAGAATAAATCACACTTTCACAATTTCTAATGAGAAAGGGTACAAATATTTTATTCCAACTTAATGGCCGACAGTATTTTTTAGTTAGAAAGTTATTTTAAGCGCATTCCTTGAACAATGAACAATAGCTAAATTTTAAAGCAACATCAAAAAGATGTTTAAAACCATTAAGGCTAATCTAAAGTGTTTTAGGGTGATTGGGAATTCTCTGGTATTTGACTTTGCTGTGCTTTACCTAAATTCAATGATATTCTCACACTTGTCATATGGTATAACTATCTGGTCTGGGGTCTACACTTAGATCTGGAGAACGTCTATATAATCAAACCTTCACATTTTTACATAAAAAGTAAGTAAAACATCAACGCTGACACATTTTAAGCAATATACAATGTTATGTTTTATGAACTGTTTTAATTTTAACTACATAAAGCTAGTATTTAAATATCTAAATGGATTTCTTTGTAAATACATAAATAAACTGCACAGCTGTAGCAGATTCATCAGAGCAGCTTCGTGTGGAGAGAACAAGTTCCATTCTATTAAACATCACTGGCTCAGACATCTCTCTGTGATAGGAATAAACTCTGAACTCACTGTGTGATCATTCAAGATTCAACAATGTTTATTGTCATTATGTGCACACAATGAAATGTTCCTGTAGTTCTCAGCTAGATTAAAAAAAAAAAAAAACACTCAAGAATATGTACATCAATATAAAACACTAAAGAATATGTATATCAACGTCCGAACAGCCACCACAGTGGAGTGTTTTGGGTCTCGCCTTAAGACCCACTTTTATTCTCTGGCTTTTAACTCCATGTGAGTCATGTGGTCCTCTGTGTCTTTTATTTATTTATTTTTTACCTCTAACTATTTGATTTGCTTGTTTTATTTATAGCATTGTTGCAGTTTCATGTACTTATTTATTGTTTTTAGTGTATTTTCTTCTATTTGTTTTACTGTTTCTACGATTCCACATGCAGCACTTTGGAAACATTCTTGTTTAAATGTTGATCAAGACTATGTACATTATATATAGAAAAGAAATGTAAAACACAGTATGTACAGTGCGGTAACAGTGCAGTAAACAGTATGCACAGTTGGAATGCAATTTGTGTGCAATATCGTGTGCAAATAAGATAGCAAATGTGCAAATAAATGGCAGTGAAGTTGGAGAGTGCAAATCATCTGAAATCTGGTACAAACATCAGCACCTCCAGAAAGAGCCACTAAAATGTGTTTTTCTCAGCGACAAACCTGTACTCATCTCATTTTGTGTGGCGTGTTTTAAATGTCTATTCTTTGCATCTTGTTATTATCCATTTTACCGAGCATTTCACTACTTTGCTGCTTAACGCTGCAAAACCCCTTCGCAAATAAGCATTTATTAGCAACACTAGAGATATAATCCATACATGGGATGGCTGTTCTCGGTCTACGCACATGTATGAATCATAATTAAATAAATGTCTTGAGGTGATTCACAGTAAGGCATTTGAATATCTTTACTGACAGGGTTTTTTTAATCGCATTTTATTCCTTTTTCTTCCACTGTTCATTTATTATTTCATTAATTACTATGTGAATATATGAACAACCCCCTCCCCCCTCCTTTATCTCCTCAGGGGGGTTGCATGTTCTCGGTGTTTGTGCTACCTGCTTTAGCTCAAAAGCTGCAACACAGAAAAAGTTTATATAAATGTATTGTAATGTTACATACAACTGGAAACTGCAGGCTCAGTCTGTTCTTCACTATCCGCCACCCCCATATGTTCTATAATTAGATGAGTACATGAAAGATGCATTTCAAGAATCCAATAGGCCTCTGTGGCAGCCCTCCAGAGCATCCTGTCCTCATGTCTCTGTCTTTACCAGTGTCTGCGCTGGTACATTTATGTGTTCGTGCATGGTTTGGTCAGCTGTTGTTTTGAGGAGAGTAGAAAACACAAAGCACCATAGTCGAGGTATTTGATGTACGAACATTAATCATTCTCAGAGCGTAAGTGTGTGTCTCTACATGCAAAAAAGATTGACTGTATGTGTGTAGGTGTTTAATATTGTATGTTTAATGCTGCTGAGCTCACCTTTTTATCTTGGAAACCTTGAAATATCCTTTTGATGGATGACTGCGTGTCTTATGTACTGTTTCACAAAGAGAAATAATAGGATCACTGTATTAACCAGTGACACATCACAGTTCTGACTGCGAGCCTTGATTATCTTTTTTTTTATTTTTTATTTTGCTTATGATATAAACCTCTTTTGGGGATTTTATCAGTAAACAAGAGAATATGATTCGGTCCCTGAACATTTTTGTTTTGTTTTTCTGCAGTTGCATAGCAATACTCATCTCGCATTTCTGTTTCATTGTTGTTAATTTGTTATTTATTAGATTTTGTGTTACAATCTAATTTCGTAAATAATTTAGTCATATCTATGCTGTGAATGTATTTGAGCAGACTAAATACATTAAAACGGCAAATATAGTCAATGGTGGTTTCTATTAAAACTAAAATTCAATGATTTAACTAATAATATATTTTATATACTAAAATGATTTAGTATGCATTTGCATGTGTCCTGCCTTCATGCTCATTCTCTTTAATCCATAAAGACCCAGTGCTACTATAGTGTCATTTCCCAAATTAATTTTTCTCTATATTTAACCATTATTAAGTGATTTATCACCATCTATTGCAATATTATCTTCTTTATTTTGCGTGTGTGTGTGTGTGGGGGTGGTGGTGGTGGTGGTGGGGGTGTCGGTGAAAATCTGGTATTTTTCTACATGTAATTCACTGATCATCTAGACGTTCATTAAAGCTCCGAGTAAATTCAAAGGTTATTATACCAAAACAGACAAAACTGAAGAAAAAGAAACTTTTCCAGTAAATATGTCAATATCTGATCATAAAAACAAGTGTGTCCATCCACTGTCATTGATCCAACTCCATGGGTTTTACTGGTGAATCAATGTTGTAGAAGATGATGGTGTTTCCATGTTTAGTATGGAGCCTCTGAATGTGGCAGTGAAAGGATGACAAACGGCATTTTACACCAATTATTTATATGTATTGATAGAATTAATGGGTCAGCAAGTATTAAACAGTTACATCAGTCAATGGTTTTGGTCGATGATGGATGATGGTCTTTGTGGGTTAAAATTTATTGAAGATTCATTTACTTACAAAGCTGTTTGATAAAAGTGCAGCAGCTGTTCCCCCTCATGAAGAAATTATTATCTATCTGAGTGTATTGATGGTAATTTATTTCTTTTTGATCTAAAGTTTACAGACACAAACCATGGAAAAGAAATGAAATCATCTGAGAATATTTCTGTGTCACATGGGTTTCCTGTTTATGCTTGGTCCAAACAAGCTGTGAATTTACTACCACAAAGAGATCTATCATAATGTCTTGGTTAATGAGCAAAGAAACAGGTTATTGTAATGCAGGAGCTGAGGTGCAGCGTCTGGAAATTACCTGCCATCACTTTGAGAAACGAGTGTGCCTGCACGAAGCGCCAAGGGCCAAACACAGGGTTCCTCCTCCATAAAGACACCGCTGTCATGACATTATAATCCAGGATAAGAAATATGTGAGTGTGGTTGATATCCCAAAGGGAACGTTTTCTAAGCAGCTCAGTTACTCACTAGATTGCCCTCAAATGTGAAACGTGAACTTTCTTAAAACTGTCCCAGTAGACAGTTTTCACTTAAGCACCATTCAAGGTTAAACTTCAGAGCTCTGCTTAAAGACGTTAACACCGCTGTACCGCCATTTGCATTTTACAATGTCATATAGCAGAGCTCTTAACTGTTTTCACTACCGTCCTGGTACCTTCCTGAAATAGAATCTCAGCCACTGTGGACTATCCCAAATGTAAAGTGTACTTTTTCATTTGAAATACAAGTGGTGCCAGGCACAACAAACCCCACCCCTCACACGTATTGTTGCTTATTTTAGCATCGATCCAGCTGATGTCATCATGTCTATGCGGGTGCTGATGTCAGCATATCAACTGCCTCTATATATGTGCCACGTTTGTAAAGTAAATTGAAACAAAATTGATGTTTTTAAAGACAATTGAAATTTCGCCCATTATAAGTAAATGAGGAAAAAAAAAGATTTAAAAAAATCATAAAAATTTTTAACTTTGACCAATTTTTCCCAAAATGTAACCACATCTATTCTGGGTCACTGGCAATGTATGAACCCAATCTGGTATGAATTCACCCAATAGTTTCTCTGCTACAGACATTTGAAATTGTGTCCATTATAAGTAAACTAGTGCATTGACCAGTGGGAATCCATGGGTTCTAGAAGCAGTAGAGTTGATAGAATAGTGACCTGAGTTTTTGTAGAAATTGGACCTAAGTTATGCAAAGGTTGTATAAGCTTAGCAGTGTAACATGCAGATTAAGAAGGATATAATGGCCCTCATTTTGTTATGTATTGAAATCCCAAGACCTTAAGTATTTATTTGAAAGGGCTTTACAGAAAATGTTACTGTATGACTTCATCACATTTACATTGGAGAAGGGGGTGGTGGGGGGGGGTCCGGAAGGGGACCTTAACAGGCTGAGTCTGCCCGGCAGAGTGGAACTGGGCCAGAGTGAGAGCCGGACCGACCTTGTCAGTGTGTGATCACAGCCGGACCGGGTTCTCCCATCTGTCCCGGTGTTTCCGTTGATCCAGATCCAGCCCCCCTCCCCCCGTTTGAGGCTGTGAATGGACTCATCTGCAGGCTGCCTGTAAACCCATTGTACGTCATTTTAAAAACAAATAACTCTAAAAGTATTGGTCGTATCAATATACAGTTTTCGCCTGTCTCATCCCTGACCCATAATACACCAGTACTCCAAAAGCCACAGGTTAGCGCTTTCCACTTTTTCAATTATAAACCTGATACACATACAGGCACGCACACATGCACACAGAGGTCACTTGGCTTTTATAATATAGCTGGGGAAAAAAGATTTTAAAAATTCATCAAAAATTTGAATATTGACCTATTGTTCCGAAAATGTAATCAGATCTATTCTGGGTCATTGGCAATCTATAAACCCAGTTTGGTGTGAATTCAACCAATGGTTTTGCTGCTAGAGTGTTAACAAACAAAGAAACTAAAACAAAGAAACTAAGAAACAAACAAACTGGACCAAAAACAATACCCTTTGCTTCCCCTTTGGGGGGCGGGGCAATAATGCATATGATTAGATTAACTTTTTATCTAAAATCAACTAAAAAATTTAGAGGTTAAAGAATGAGAATGAAATAAAACTTGCTTTCATGGGCCAAAAAACTTTTGACTGTGCTAAATATAATAAAGTAGATCCTGATAAAATATTTTAATGGAGGCTGACAAGCTGCTGCTGATCCAGCAATGTAGTGGTGGATCAAGGCCGAATTATTCTTGGAACTGGGGTTTAGCGCAGCCCCTGTTCCAGCATTTGGTGAGTGCTTTCTTGGCATTGGATCACTGCACAGGAGGGCCATGAACCAAGATGTTCAGGAGGAAGCTAAGCATCTTATTAGGCAAGCAAAACCTCTAGTCTGATTTTAATTTTCTTCGTGCTTTAGAATCTGCAGTGGAACTCATGAGGAATAACCTTCATGTACTCCAGCAGGTCTTCACCTCCAGCTGCACCGTGAAACAGCACCTGAGGTTTAAGGTGCTTGTAGAGGCGTGGAACAATGGCTTTTCAGGTCAATTGACTCTGACTCAGAAGTGAAGTCCCTTCATGCTGCAAGGACGGACTGGGGAAAGCACTGTCTCTCACACACACACACACACACACACGCACACACACACACGCACACACACACACACACACGCACACACACACATACACACACACACACACACACACAGAGCACCTTTTATTTGCTGACTTATTTGCTGCTTCACTGGATTCAAAGTGTCTTGAGACATAATGATAGTGTTAATGCAGGGTGTCAGATACAGCCCAATGTCATCTTAAGTGGGCTGGACCAGTTAAATAATAGTCATAATAATGTATAAATAATAATCCTCTTGATAATAATAATAATACTAATAATAATAATAAATAAGAATAATTTCTCTTATTTTTAGTATGAAAAAAGTAAAATTACATTATGAAAATGTGAATAACCTGATCAACCATGTATAATCTAAAATTTCTTGTGCAACTTCAACAATATAATGTTTCAGTTTATTATTAACACAACTTACAGATCACGGTGGCTCTACAAATGCACAAACATTTAGTAAAAATGCACAGATTTTTCTTAAGATATTTCAGCTTGCTCATACTTTTTTGGGGTAATTAACATTTTATTGTTGTTTTTAAATATTTTCATGTCATACTTTTTTTTTTTTTTTAAACATTTAACCAAGATGAAAATTTGGATTTGACTGTTAATATCCTCAGTGCAATTTTTGCAATTTGCAAACACATCCCTCAAGCTGGATTAGACGATTTGGGGGGCCAGTTTTGGCCTGCGTATCGTATGCTTGATACCCGTGGGTTAATATTACTAAACTCACAGATCCAGGTGGTATATCTAAGGCAAGGAGCATGTCACTGTAAGTGCAAAAGTCAGGTTAATCCTTAGCCAGAAAGTAAGCAACAACAACAGTAACATTACCGTTAACCTCAAATGCTCTGTGTACGTTAATACCTGTAAATGTGTCATTGAGTTGAAGTGAATTCTCTGTTGCAGCTGTAGTTTTCTTGAAGAGGGAAGGTTTAGTTCTGCTATACATTTTCTTGTTTCCATGAAAAATTGCAGTATCCTGTTAAGGGAGCTCAATCATACAGTTCATTTTAATATTAGCATAATGTTTTTTTCAATCTCTCATTTAGTATTATTTCCGAAACTAAATTATATATTTTCCAATCTTATTTTTTGGAGCATATAGGAGACTATACTGTTTTAGTGGTGATTTTGTGCTAAGCTTTTCGACAATAGCAAATATTAAAACAAAGGCATCTTGGTTTGTCTTGTAAGCCTAATTCCACTTTCTAAACACCTCTGGTCACATGCTTACAAGACCCACAGAAGAGTTGAGTCTTCTTCAGTCATATTCTCATTAGGCATTCTGTATAAAACCTGAGCATGTTTTATCCCATAAATATCCAGTTTCTCATTAGGGTGTAGGTTGTGACGTTCACTGCGCAGAGAGTTTAATTCTGTTTTGATTACTCTGAGAAGTTTAATGTTTACAACATTTGTTTCACACAGCAACGAGGCATTTCCAGTGCCACAGATAAGATACAATGGATGATACAGGGGCTGTGAGTGGGTCAATACGGAGGAGTCACTAGTGTCTGTTTTGCCTCGGGAAGTGTGGCCAGTCGATCGATTTTGACTTTTTTTTTTTTTTTAACCTCATTTCCTTGCTGAGCTTGTGTTGGTCCTTATTGAAGTTTCTAAAGTTGGAAGTTCAGGACCAAAGTTAAAAATGCCCAATGATTGTTAACGGTTTGGTTCTGATGAGAAAGCAAAGGATTCCGAATCATTAAAATGAATCAATTTAATATGCTTATTCATTCATTATCTGAACCCGCTTTATCCTCACTAGGGTCACTAGAGCCTACTACAGCTACTTATGGGTGAAGGCGGGGTACACCCTGGACATGTGACTTTTGCGTAAGGGCAGCATTTTTTCCAACAATGTAACTTTGATTAAAAAGACAAGAAGTGTTCATAGGATTTCTAAGTCATTGCAGTAAATCTACTCCTTATCCTTTTGTACCTTTCCCATTTGACTGTAGGCAGATGAAACAGAATGTGTCTTCATAAATTGTTGGCGGGCGCCTAATTGACTGCTTATGATAGATAGTGTTTTTAGACAAGCCTCGTATATCATCTGTCTAATTATTTTAGAATAAGATCAGCTCCTCTAGTTTCTCTTATTGACTGATAATTCTACACATTCACACACACACACACACGATCACAGTGGGAGCACAAACACATAATCATGCTCACAGGCCCTTGAGGTGATGAACAGGTCCGCCATCAGTATCAGTCATACAACATTGAACCTTGTTTATCTCATCAAAGGAGTGTTTAGTTAATGGAAAAGGAAATTGGTATTTATTGATTAGTGAATGGATTCAGTCAAAAGGGGAGATCTTGAATCTGTGTATGGCTCGTTCATTGGTTATTTCATTTCAAAATGAAACAGAAAAAAATAATTTCTGGCAGTTTTTAAAATTTTTGTCTTTTTTAAATGAAATCGGAAAAACCTTAAACTTAAAATGAAACATTTTGATGACCGTTTTTTGGTTTTACAATGGAAAGAAACACTGAAAAAACAGCTTTTAATGTTTTATTTGGTGTTGTTTCTCCAGCACATATTCCAATGGATGCCAAGTATGCTGTCATAAACTAGATTCATTTTAGCACTAGATTCAAAAACATAATTACTGTACTAATAAGTGTTAATGGTGTAGCTTCATATTACTGCACATACCTGATAAATCGAAGAGATCACTGCTGTTTCCAGTTCAGCGTCAGAAACATGGTTTGGACGTCTAAGGTTGTGGTGCCAGCAGAACCTCTTTACTGTGATTAAAGAACACCCAGTTGCTCCCTGATGATATAAAGCATGACTGATTTCTGCATGGGTCAGGTCGCCCCATTTGTAAACAGCTCCGTAATGAAATCTGCAAAAGGCTGGAGTGCAGCCATCGTAGATAAAACCAGAGATACTTTAAATGACTTTGATAAAACTCATCACTTCACGCTTCCGGTGTCGCAATAATAATAAATCCAAAATAATAACTTCATATTTTTGTTTTGAATGTAAAATAATCAGAGCAAAATTACACACAGGTATGTTATAAAAATAGATATTAATAGATAATAGATATTTTTTTCTACCCAAGTTTAGAAAAAGAAAAAAGTTTTTTCTGATTTTATTTTGAAATGGAATAACAAACGAACGAACCATACATGGATTCCTGACAGCTTGTATCCACATACTCAGAGCAGTTTCCATTGTAGCTCCCCAGAGATTATTGCATGTAAATTTAAAGTGCTTGGCTAGTTCAGTCTGACTGGATGGATGCCTCATGCAGCTGTAATAGAACTATCTTTCCTATATTTACCTTGAGCTGCTTGTGCATATAGTCACAAACTCACATGTCTCTCTCTCTCTGGAAGTGAAGATAAATGTTGGGTATATAGTTGGCTGATGTGTTTACAATGCAGTATTTGAACGGTGATCCTTCTTCTCAGTGTATTCAAGAGTAAAGTCAGACTATATACATTTCTGCTTATGGCCATACCACCTTGAACACGCCCAATCTCATCTGACTAGATACATTTCTGTATTTCCATGATTAAAGCACACATTTTGGGTAACCGCTATTTTTCGATTAATGCTGGGGTTTGTTGGAAAATCAAGACGCAGGCTGTTTCCCATTCTTTTCTCTGTGGCAGCCTGCCATAATCTAATTTGCCCGTCACAGTTTATTACCAAATTTTCTGTGCTCATAATAACATAAACCATCTCTAACATTGTGTTTTTCACCTTTCCTTTGGCAAAGCATCTGTGTAAATCCAGGATTACTGCACAGTCAGACGCCTGCGGCCACCTGCAGCACAATTTGATCAGGACTTGTTTTTGTCATCTTGACTTTATTTCATCAGAAAATCACTGCACAGACTCCTGCTGATAAAATGATGTCTGCTTTGGAAAATACCGTAATTGTACTGGTATCTGGTCAACTTAGTGGAGTAGGAAAGTTTGTGTAGCATTTCTATTTATTCAATTAATAGCACGGTCTGTATGGTTTACTAGGAAGGGCTTTACCATGTCATACAGGAATACTTCTACTTGTATAGTACATGCTCAATTATTTAGTTCTGTGCTTCATAAAACAGAGCAGGTGGTGTGGGATGAACCTTGTTTGCCTCTCCTGTGCTTTGCTTTTTGGCTTCTTTTTCTGTCATTGTGTGTATATGTGTGTATAAGTGGAGTCAGTCTGGACTAAGGCCCTAAATCTATAAGTCTATTGGACTCTGGAAACTAGGTGGAAGAAAGCTCCTCCTGCCAATAGATGTCACAAAAGATCAGATATTATAATGATCAATAAGCAAATTAGGTTTAGGACTAGGAGTGCATGTGGGAGAGACAGACAAAGTGTGTGTATGTCTGCTTTTGTGCCTGTTTCATTGTAATTATCCTTTCCAGTAGAATACAATCATAATAAAGGTCTATTTAATAATTTCTTTCTTTAGATAGTATACATGTAGGACCCTCAGCAAGTTGTGTTTTTACTTGAACAAAAGAAAAACAAATATTATTTGAGAAAATAATTAAATCAGTGACTCATCCAGGGTGTACCCCGCCTTTGCCCATAAGTAGCTGGGATAGGCTCCAGCGACCCCCGTGACCCTAATGAGGATAAAGCGGGTTCAGAAAATGAATGAATGAATCAATGATTTAAATCAGTCAACATCATGAAAAATTTTTCAGCCTGCTTTCTGTGCGGATTGGTCCTGAAAGTGTTTAATTATTATTTTTTTATCTTTATATAGAGTATTATTTAGTCGTCTGACCCTTGCACTTTTCATTTTTACTCTTTTCATACATGGTGTCTATTTGCTTGTTATGGTATTTTATGTAATGCTTTGCGGTGCAAAAAGCATTAAAAGCAAATAAATAAATGGGAATGATGATGATTATTGTTATACCTTGTATTGTAATGCACAGGCAGGCTGATCATCTAGTGGTCTAGTTTTATCCAGTCTTTTGCTGTAGCAACTTCACTGATCCTATTGTGTCCCGTCACTTGAGCGCCTATGCTATCTGTAATCCATTTCTAATCCTGTGATACCATTTTTGTGTGAATGTGTGAGTAAATGCTGTATTTGTGTTTTGTGCTGTAACTTGTGATCCTTTAGTAATAATGAAAGATGCAGACACAACAATTCTAAAATATACAATGTAGTAACCATTTTTTTTGCAGAGATCAGAATGGCAGGCTGTTTTCTATGAGCATGGTGTGTCTTTTCTTTAATCACTGTGTGTTTAATGTGACCTGAACCGACATTGTGTAACTGTGTGTGTCTGCCACTGTTTGTTAGTCACTCTCTTCGGAAAAAGGACTTTATGTTACACGGTCAGACCCTCACAACTGTTGTCCAGTCCTATCTGTAGCTTCCCCACAGTCACAACCAACAACACAGAGTTCAATTACGGTGACTTACATGCACCATTGACCTCAGATCCATTCAATCCAATCAAACAGCCTTAACTGTTCATCTGCCCCTGAGTTTTCACATTGGATTTCTCCAGATAGTTGCTGTGTTGGTTGTCCTCTTGCTGAACAGATTTGGTTTTGGATTGTGGATCTATTTTAGGTTTTCCTTTTCCCCAAAGAAACATCTTGATTTCCTTTGCCCTCTGTTTTTTTTTTTTCTGTTTGAAAGCAGGTGCTGTGAAGTGAAAATAGTTATAGGTTAAGTTCCCCATGGAGATCTGAGCATTCCAAGCTATACACAGCAGCACCTCTCTCACTCACTCCTGTGGTGGTGAATACTGGTGGATGGAACTTGCTGTACTCTGCACACAAAAAAAAAAAAACAACTGATATTAACATTATACATCAGTTATATGAGTCACTGTAATTATAGTTCTTATTGAAGTGTTACAATTACTCTTAAACAAATACTTGAAGGCTGGCACTGCCCAAGTTACAGTGTTGAACATTTTCTGGACTGATACTCCTGTTAAGTAGATTCACTTTCTTGTAGAACTTCTGTAGCAAAGTTTGTTTATTAATGCATAATATAAAGGACATTATAATGCAAAATGATATATTCGTTTGCTGTAGGCAGATACACAAGTAGTTGTTAAAATACAGTGGGTGTAGTGTAATCACACTGTCAGTAACCTGTAGCCCCAGCAGAAATTCTATGCTTTGCTCCAGCGAGCCGTCACAGCATAATGCCACTTCCAAAAATACAATGTTCTGTGCATATTCTTGTAGCTGGATTGGTTTCATCCATCATTACATAGCTGTTGGAAGAGACTGATAAATTAGGTTGATACTGATAAATAAGTGTAATGGGTAAGTCTTGGGTAAGCTTGTAGTTTAGGGTAGCCAGACATTATTCTGAAGGGAAACAGTACTATTAACAATTAACAACAGGTAATGTAATGAAAGGTCCATGAGAAATTGTGTATTTACATAATGGTTTTAATTAGAAATCTTTTCCTTTATTTTACCCTTTTTTTCTGTAACTGTGTGATGTCTCTGCTCCTTGCCAGTGGCAGTTTCTCTCATTGTTGCCTTGGTGGTCTGTTAGCGGCCTCCCAATGGCCCACCAGTGTTTTTCTCATCTTTATAGATATTCTTAGCCTCACCTCAGAGAAGATATCAGGCAAGACTTGACAGAGTACCCACTCAAGGGTCAGACAGCAGAACAAGAAAAGCAAGAAAAAGAAAATAAGATATAGTGGATGTGAGAGCATAGCCTGGTTCATCATGTGCCTTGGTAAAGACCCTTCATCTCCAAGAGAGACCGCGATTAAAGCTAGCGGGTGCTTCGTGGCAAAGTTGAGTACAGCACTGACCTCAGGGTTATAGCTTAACATGAAAGACCACAGAGATAGCCCAAACGAGATGCCAGTGTTCAGAAGTTTCCAGAAGACTGCATGCTTGGTGTTATTACTCATGAACTGTCCTCATGCAACACTTACTGCTCTTAGAGTGTTAGATTTTCCACTGTCGGTCTGTCTAAATTATCTGTACAAAGTAATGCAAGTGCACAGGACCTAGAAATCCTCTCTGTATCCACGAAATAGTCAACACAAATATAAACATTTATTGCTCCCTAATAGCGATTACACTAACTCACATAATAACATTAAATTAAATTTTACTGCAGTTCATCTCTGGACCTTTTAAATATTATATAATTCCTTGGGTATAAGCATCCTTTATTTACCTCGTCTTTCTTCTCCTCATTTCATCCATATACAAGTAATTTGAACTCCAATGTAATTGGAACCGTATACTAATATAACTTATTCTTTTCAACAGGGCATCAACATAGTGGAGCCCAGTAATGCAGAGCCCCCACCCAGGCCTCCAAGCCCAGCCATGTACCAGCTGGATATTGTCCTAAAGAAAGGGAATAACCTGGCCATCCGAGACCGGACAGGTAGGAGCTTGGTTTAATCTTCCTGCTACAAAAAACAATAGTGGGAAAAATCTAAAGAGACAGTGTGAATAGCCTTATCTTGATTTTATCTGGCCCAGTTGTCCTGTATGTCAATGTGCACATTTGTTTTTGTTTTTTTTTACAAAGGTTAGAACTGGACACAGTGCCAAAAATATTTTTATCTGCACTGTTTTGTTTTAGAGGTTATATAAATACTATATAAATACTAAATGATTAAACTAAATAGATGTGAGGTGGAGGGCATACACCTGATTAGTGAAGGGGGGTCACTACTACTCCCTCACATTTATATTTTCTATTCATTTGTCTCTTTCCTCTCTCCATATTCCACGCTTTATTATATGATGCGACTTCACAACTCTCTCAATGATCTATGTGTGAGGTGAGCTGAAATTACCAGCCATGATCTGGTACATTTCCTGTGCACTGGGGCATGAAAATAACTTGGCTTAACCCAGAACATTGTGAGATTTCTTCAGCCAGGGGAGTTGATATAGGTATGATCTCCTGTTTACTTTAATGTGACTAAATCATGTTGTCCTTCCACTCATGGTACAACCAGTACAATACGCAGCTCCTAGTTTAAATGCATGTTTAAATACATTTCTCATTAAGCTACTCTGAAAGTGCTGAACAGATGGCCTCTTGCCAATTGTGGAGGCTGTCAGAACACTAGCCCTTAAACTGTGTTGAAATATGGGATTTTATTTTGCCTGGTGGTGAGGCCAGGTCACTAAAGGCAGGGGCAAAGACACTTTTGATACAATGGTTTGGATAATGATGGACACTGAGGTCTCATTAGTGGTTATAGGAGTTGCCTTGGCGACAGACATGAATAAGCTGCCCTGCTCTCTCTGGTACATTCTACCTGACTACCTGTCCGTCTGGATAATGAGCATCGAGTGCAGAGCTCACCTGTCCTGTCCAGAGTCCATCAAGACAGCTCATTACAGAGAGAGAGAGAGTGAGAGGGGGGGGGGCGCTCAGGCAAATCACACAGGAATCTAGTGGGATAATTCAATATGAGCACTAACTGTCTCTTCTGTCCAATCATTATTGCAACAGATGTCATTTTTTCACACGGATCGTCCCTAATGGTATATGCATCAGTTCGTGACACTTCTTGAAATGTTCCCAAACTATGTGCATATTGCTTCAGCTGTACAGCAGGTAAAGAATAAAGAAGACAGACATGCGATTAGCTGATGTAACGAAGTGTTTAGTTTTAAGAAAAGACGTTCATACGTGTGTGTGTGTGTGTGTGTGTGTGTGTGTGTGTGTGTGTAAAGGTAGATGTAGCAGGAGGAAACTGTTCAGTACTCCTCCCCTTTGATTTCCAAAAAGACCCAGCATGAATTATTAATGACTCAGTCTTCAGTTTTGTCTGCAAAACATTTTGAATCAACATCTTTTCAGTTAAGTACCAGCAATATGGAATTTCAGAAAGTTTGGATATTCATACTCACTGAGCCTAAAAATAAGTGAGCTTAAAATATCCTCTAAACATAGAGACGAGCATACTAATCGCTTTATTGTTTCTTAAACTAGTGCTGCATCAAACACAAATGAAATCACTGCAGCTTTGTGAACAATGGAAACATTCAGCATAAAAAACAGTAGATTGTATTTCTCTAAACAACTGGATAATACTAAAAAAGTAGATATTAATAGTAGTTATTTGCAGTGGCTGAAAAGGAGCCCTCAGTATAAAGTAGACTAAGGATGTGATAGGATGAACTAAAGAATTCACAAATGTGGAAAACCAAATGTATACAGTGAAACAGGAAGGGTGATTTTAGGAGAGACCTGCCAGGAGATGTATAAGGAACAGAATGCAAACAGCCAGGTAGTACACAGATTAAAATGTTTGGTGTGTGGCTCTGATGAATGCATCAAACTGAAGCATTTACCCTGAGACAAAGACGGAGACGAGGGCCACTCAGTTCCACATTAGTGCGCTGTCTTTCCTTTTGTCTCTTTGGTGAATATCCAAGTGATGAAAGAGCCACGTCACCTGGGCAATGAACAAGGACAAGTGGACATCTGGAAAGTGCAAAAGGAACAGTCCTCCCTATTATTCACAGGGTGTGTTGCTATAGCAAACTTTATTGATTTAATCCAATGAGAGGGTGAACACTGAAGAATGAACATAATAATGTGCATTAAAGAGTCTGACAGGAGTTGGTCAATAAAAGATAACTTAAATTTAACACTAACATAGTTACCCCACCCCCTGAAGGGGAGGCAAGGGGTATTGTTTTTGGTCTGGTTTGTTTGTTTGTTAACACTCTAGCAGTAAAATTATTGGTTGAATTCATACCAAATTGGATTTATAGATTGCCAGTGACCCAGAATAGATGTCGTTACATTTTGGGAAAAGTAGGTCAAAGTTCAAATTTTTTATAATTAAAAAAAAAAAAATCCTCCCATTTACTTATATTGAGCGACATTTCACATGTCTTTAAAAACATCAGTTTTGCTTCAGTTTACTTCAAACACATATAGAGGCAGTTGATATGCTGACATCACCACACGCATTGACATGATGACATCAGCTGGATCGATGCCAAAATAAGCTACAATTCGTGTGAGGGGCGGGGTTTGTTGTGCCTGGCACCACTTGTTATTAAATTATATTTGTTTTCTGTAGAGTTAATTGCTCATGTTTTTACAATTTCTTTATTTTATTGGTTTATTTAATAGGGACCATGCACATTTATGAACATTGCTGTATAAAAAAATACACCCATGTAAATATGCCAGAATTAGTAAAAATAACTACTTTTCATCTGCAGTCCCTAGGCAGGTGACAGGAACAAGAGATAAAACAGCCAACATTAATCCATCACTCGTTCGCTATAAATTTAAAAAATTTTAAAAATACACATAATGATGACATAGGCAACATCAAAACAAACAAACAGACAAACAAACAAACAAACAAATCAGCAAAAACAAATAGACATAGGATGATCACAGGGGCATTAGCCAATACGTTCACCTCTATACTTACATACAACTAAACAGAGAAAGTGTATGGGTTATGAAATGTATGTCAAGTAAAAGTGAGTGTATCTCTGGTTTTCTAGGAGCCACTGTTTTAAGTAAGTTTTAAAGGTATTGTGTGTTGGACACTCTCTTATTGGGAGGGACAGGCTATTCCAAAGTTTACCTCCTACTATTGACAATACATTTTGTCCAAAAGTGGTGCGTCTGAATGCTATCACACAGTTCCCATGTACAGAGGCCTGTGTTCTACCTCCGCTTCAAGTCTTTGGAAGAAGCCATGTAGCAGGGGAGGGGCAAGGTTATGTAGCACTTTATATAAAAAACAAGCATACTTAAAATTTATACACTGATGAAGTGTAAATATAATATAGTACATGTGCAATGGCTTACCTGCAGTAGGTTTGTAGAAGATCCCTCACAGTAAAACAAATACCTTACCAATGTTCTAATACCATTCTGTCTTATTTAATCCGCATATTATGTTTATGAATGTGAGTAGACATCAAGCATGTGGAATTTAATTAAAATATGTGTACAGTAAATGAGCTTTCTTTAGAAGCCTCTGATTTGCACGCTCTTGAACTTGCATTAATGCTGAGCAGTCAATTAAAGACTAAGGGTTTAGTGCTTGTGACACAGGGCGGACACTGAATTTAACCCAGAGACACAGCCCACGGGTCAACATGACATTCTGGTAAACCAGTGTATTACATCATTACACAAATATAGTATGGACCGCTCGATGGTGGTGTATTCCTGTACTTTACTTTCACTGTGACACATTTGCCACTTGACATTTTGCACAAATCAGAGCTAGCCCTGAGCAGTAATGACGGCCTAAGTGAAGTTTTAGCTGGTGTCGCTTGCATTACGGCCAATCGTTGTGTTCATACACTCACACAGAAACTGCTGTAGTGGAGATGAGACAGGATTGGGACTAAAATGTTTCAAAAGCCCATCTGATGATTTAACAGACATGAGGTAGATAGATGGAATTCAGTGTTGCTTGTGCAGTCAAATATTGCCAGAAGTATTCACGGCTTTCAAACATCTATCTTCAAGTGATTTTGCTACCAGGTGACGTCAAAATGAAAGGTGAACAGGAGTGAAAGACATGCAGTGAGCAGATAAGCGTGCTATGGTTAAATTAATAATGTAAGAAGATGTTTGCTAACCCTGCCCAGCAGATTCTACCTGTCAGATATCTTTTAAATTTCACCTCCTACAGTACAAGGACAGCACCTTGTTGTGTCCCTAGTGGCATCATCCTGTCTTAGCTGTCACTGAGCCACCACTGGGAAGATCTGAAGCTTTGTAAGTGACCTCAGATGAAAACACACTGACCTCTTTTTCTCTCTGTAGTTCCCTGAAGGTGAACCATGTTTATAGGCCAGGATGTGACACAACATGTTTGTGTGACAGAGGCTGCATTCACTTGAAAATGATGTTGTGTTTTGTTTACAGTGGGTTTTTTTTGTTTGTTTGTTTTTTATTGCAAATACTTGCTTTTTAATTTACAGTTCTTTGATTCTTGAACTTGATGAGATGCACAGAGATATTTATAGTTTTATAACATTTGGTCATAGAGGAGCCTCTGACTGCAGATTAGTGTGAAGGTGAACCCTGCTAGCTATACACACCAGAGATGGGTGCAGGGGCAATTTTGTCTTTGCAAGAGTCAGAATAAATTAAGAGCATAAAGTCATTATGTCATCTTGTCTCTACTACATATCCTAAAAATCCTGTTTGATAGATGTTAATCCATTAAAATAGAGAATACCGTAACTGACTAAATGAGTTTCATTTATAGGTCAGTTGTGGTTTTTATAGACTAATACAATAACAGTAGTTCGGAAAAACATGATTGCCTGTATCAAAGTAATAAATAAATAAATCTAGAAACGAACATTATTAACTGTGAAATTGCTCTATCATATTCTCTCAAAGTCAGTATTTCCAGCTGAGAAGCATGATTGTATCAGCCACTCTCTGAGGTTCTGCTGATACTGAATGTAAAACATTGATTAATCTCTAGTTTCATTGTGCCTCGTCATGCATTTGATTCCCTATGCTTATTTCCAGCCTTTCAAGGCACGAACCATTAAGAACTTGCATTACTTGAGCACTTTTCTAGTCCTAGAGGTATTCCTCTTTATCTACCTCAGTTTGTGTGTAATTGCACATCATTATGCATATCCACACCAAGTCTAAGTTGTAACACAGTGTCTATGGTTCTGCATTCTAAGCATTTGATATTATTTTATCAGAGTGGACAGTATTAAATTGTTTGCTGTGGATTGGCTTTGTGTGTGTCACTGGTGGTACATGTGTACGTAAAAGATTAATACCAATGTGAAGTTTTAATGTGAGTGGTTTTTAGTTGTTTTTGTAATTGCTAAGAAAAGTAATACAATACTGCAAGCCTAACTATCTATCCTGCTGCACAAGAGTCTCTTAAAATGTGAAAACAGTGAGAAGCACAGCCTGACACTACCGTCAGCATGTTGTTTCCCCCTTTTCTTCCAATCCCCTTCACTGCTTTCTCACCTCTCATATTGTCCACCCACATACTGTGAGGCTGTCTTTTTTATTTCAGTTTCCTTCTAGCCAACTCAACTAGATTAAGCAAAAGATGTAAAGCTGGTTTTATCTCATGCTGTAGATGGAGCAAAATCACACTGTGCATTAGTCAAGGTTCATTAGGGTAAGTGTCATCAAAGTAAATTCTTCTCAATATAAGCAAAAGCATACGAGTGCATGATTGTGTGTGATTGTAATGAGGACCACTCCCACCCATTGGTGAGCTTCACATGATGGAGTTTCTTGTCTTTCAGCCCAATACATTCTATTGACCAAATTGCATTCTGGGTAATGGGAAATCCCAGTGCCGCAACCATCCGTCAGTTGTGACACTACACATACGGCAAGAACACACGCACACACCATCTACACTCTAAATGTGAGGCGGTTCTGGAATTGCAGGTCAGCTGTGACTGAGGGGTTTTATGTTCAACTTTACTCCATTTTTCTCCTCTCCTCACATCTTGACAAGCATCAGTGAGCCTCTCCTGTGCCGTAGTTCTTAATAACCGCGTTTTTGACAGGCAATGTGTTGGCTAACTCTAAAAAAGTCCTGCAGCACTGGACTATATCTGTGGTGTAAACGGAGCCAAGGAAAAGACAAAGTTCAGATTGACCACTTGACAGCAACATTATGCAGACTTCTCTTTCATATTATAATTTGTTGCTAATTTGACTTGTTTTTTTCTGACACCAAAGCAGGAAGTTTTTCTTCTGTTTATGCTTGCAGTCAGAATTAGTTATTTTTCTTAGCCACCATTTTCATGCCTGAGTTATTGTAGCAGCAGGGAGATGTTTTGCAGACTGAAACACCGATTTCATTGTGACATTTTGCATTATTTATAACTGCTATCAGCAGGCAATTTGTCATTGTGTTTTCATACCCACCACAAATCTTTAAATGCTTTAGTTGGATTAGTGCTAATTATATATTTTTCACTGAGTGCAGTAAATTCTTTCTAAAAGCTTTTAGAAATACTGAAACACATTTAAACAGTTACTTCTTTAATACAGTAAATGTTAATGAGAATACCATTGGCTGGCACATAGGATGTGTTTTAATGCAGTACTGCAGTGTATTATCCAAAACTGTGACTTCATTTATCTTATGGGGCTCCTTATTTTTAGTATGTGATTTCACAATGTCTTCAGTGAAATGTAATTACCTCCTCATACATTATCAGTTAATAATTCAGCATTTGTCTGCCCTGCGCTGACACAGAAAGCCATTGATCATGAATATATAATTTTTTGGTAAGATCTAGGAGAATAATGACAAAAATGAAGAAGCAGTATAATTAATCCCTCTACATACAGTACTAGTGTGAAGTTACTTGACATAAAGTACCTAGAATACCAGGAAAGAAAAAAAGCTTTTTTTTTTTTTTTTTTTGAGTTATCACAGCCCTCCCTATTACCCTTTTCTATCTTCATTAACCTGTAAAAAAGACCAGACTGTATCATGTCAGATGGTGCAAACTGTCCAGACATGACCCTATTCTCTTATTATGGCCTGATAACTGCAGCCAAGGTCTGGTCTCCTCAGCATAAATGTCACAGACACAACTCTCCTCTCCATTGTCTCGGACTGACAGCAGTCATCCTTTATTTTGTCGTCTATGTTCAAAGCTTTTATGTCTGACATTACTGCCAAAAGTTCAGTTCCTTGTGCTAACTTTGTAGACAGCTGTTTGACCATGCATGTGTATTTGTTAAATTAAGGTGCTGTGCAGACTTTATGCGTGATCTTATAAAAGTCTCATTTTTATATATATGCCTGATTGTAGTCTGCAATTTAAAATGAGATTATCAGCCCCAAAATAGGTGATTTCCAAATACTATTCCCACCTTCCCTGGTTGGGTCAGACAACACTGGACTCATTTACAGCAGACTTACGTCACTATGACGACACCAAACTGACCGGCAGAGTTTAGCAGAGATAAGTAAGCTGAATGAGTGAGGAGTAAGATCTGTCCTTTTCCTAAAGAAAGGGATTTCTTGGATTTATTTTGTTGTAATGGTGGACACTGGACCTGGAGCTGGACTTACAGAAAGAAAAAGAAAGATAAACAGGAGAGTGACAGATCAGGGGCTAAAACACCGGTGTTGCATAAAATTTTTACCCCCATATTATTTTTGTACTTTTGTACTTTGTGTTTTCACTCATGCATACTACGTGGGTAAATTCGGTACAGCATGCACCGTGCTAGTTTTACACTCATACTATTTTCACCCCCATTAACTATGTAGTATTAGTTATCCAAATAAAGTAGTATAGTAGTTACTATAATACTAGCAGTAGTAGTTGTATAGTAGCGATTACTACAGTGATAGTTGTCCAGGAAATGGTTCTTGGTTTGGTTTCTAATATTCCGTTTCTGGGCTTTGTTGAGTCCAGTGGGATACTGCCCAGTACTAAAATACTCAATCAACATCTCCGTCTGCTCCTTGTAGGTTGACATCTTCGACTCCAGTAATGTAGACTTCGACTCCAAATCCATCTTATATCCTGTATATTGGAATTTACAATTAACAATTACTGACTGTGTAACTGTAAGAGTAGCACAGCATGCAAATTAATAATCATACATCCTTTCACTCTTATTTGACAAAAACGATGTCAACCAGATAAATAAAGTTAACACATGATCCAAATAATCTGGGAAGCAACTTGCCCAATTTTTACTATTTTCTTCAGAAAGTCTGCACAGCAGTAAATTCAGTATAACAGGTTTTACTACCGGATGATGATCGGATGTTTATGTCAAAAATAATGCGTTTGCACACGCCTGATGGTTTGGAGCATACGTATAATTCTTAGAGGGTAAAAAAAAAATCCAGGGGTAAAAATTGTACATGACACTGTTAAACCTCTGCATTGCTTTGAACCAATGGCTAGAACTAAGGGAGTTAAAAGGAATGAAAACATTCTACACAGGTATAGAATGCATCTTTTCTTTATACATATGCATTGGAACATTGCATTTGACTATAGTGGCTGTTGGTAGCTCAATCAAATACTTCGTAAATGCTTCTGCATTAGCCACATGGCTAGCTCTGTGGCGTCGGTAATCTGTTTTATTTGGAGCATTGTTTCAGTCCAAACTAAGGGCTTTGTAAGGTGAGACTGAAATGGTTCTGTATGGAGTTCAATGTTCATGTGGAGCCTGGATACTAAACTGCCCTTCAGGAGCAAGACACTTATAAAAGTAGAATAGTGTGAATGCAGAAGGATGAAGCAGCTAGAGCTGAATTGCTAATGCACAATGATGAAGGTGCTGAATGACTGAAGTCATTTATGAAAATGCTTGAATACTTTGTGGGACACGTCTTAGGCACCGGTCTGTGAGTAACACTCTGGAGCGCCAGAGTAAAAGAGAGGCATAGAAGCAGGAGTTATGTCCAAAGTTAGGTTTCACTTTTGGCTTCACCCCGGTAACTAAACTACTCTATAAACGGACTTTATGAAGTTTGCTAGTTGTCTCGTTTCAAATGTAGTTGCTGTCTTGAAAAAAGAAATGTAGAGTTGTAAAGAGGATCCGTTCTTCATTCATTAGCTTCAAAACAAATGCACGCCTTTACCAGAGTTCTGCCCTTACAACAGTAGAGCTAGTGCTCATGGGAAGTGGAGTCTTTGTCCCTTAAAAACACCACCAATTCCGGCCCAAGGTGTGGCTGCAATCCACTTTAAACAAATTCTCTATACAGCACCTTTAAACAAAATGCACATTATATTCTTTCTGCACATGATACCATATTTTTGATGAAGGTCAGGACACTTTTGTTTGTATATCTGTGTGTGGTAGCTCCTATTGGTTCACAAGAAAGACAAGCACATATTTCATCATGTCCCTTCATGGGTGTGAAATTCATAGATCCTGCTCTGTTATTGCTCAGGGGTTTGTCTAGAGCTTTGGAGAAAATACTTACATGCCTGCTGGCTGTTGCTAGCTCCCACAGCAGCAGTAGCATTTGAATGGAAGCATTAACGTTTCTGAATTTGAAGCCAGCCCCCTCGTTGCATGTCAGATCACTAATTCAGTTTTGAAGTATTTTCTATCCTAAAATGACTTAAATGTCTATTATTTAAAATCCCCTCAAAATGTTAATATGCAAAGGCAAAAAGGTCTTTGAAAAGTTACCGTTTGTTCCTTCAAAGTTATACTTAAATATGAATACTAGTTAAACTACAATATTTTATTAACAAATATGACCAAAAGCTTATAATATATTACAATTTATACATCTGTACATTAATTTCCATTCTACACTATATAATAGTGTTGTTATTTTTTTGTTTTTTTCCATTATTCAGTAATACTGTAGTATTGCAGGAATATACACTGATCAGCTTTAAGATTATAACCACTAACAGGCAAAATGGAATTAATTTTGATTATCTTATACCTGTCAATAGGTGGGATATATAAGGCACTAAGTGAACATTTAGCCTTCGAAGTTGATATATTGGAAACAGCAAAGGGGCAAGAGTAGGGATCTGAGTAACTTTGATAAGAGAGAAACTGTGATGTCCAAATCACTGGGTCAGAGCATCTCCAGACCTTGTTGGACATTCTCAATGTAAAGTGGTTATAACCTACCAAAAGAGGTCTAAAGACCGGACAACTCAACCCACATTATTACCACCTGTCTAATATTGTGTAGGTTCCTGCTATTTCCACAAAAATAGCTCTGAGCCGAGGCCCAGACTCCACCAGACCTCTGAAGGTGTGCTGTGGTATCTGGACCAAGACATTAGCAGCAGATCCTTGAAGTCCTGGAAGTAGAGAGGTGGGGTCTCCATGGATCAGACTTATTTGTCCAACACTTACAGATGCTCAATGGTCCTGAGATTGGGATGTCCTTCCTTAGTTCATTTTTTGTCAGTACTGACCACTGGAGACCAGGAACACCCAACAAGACCTGTAGTCAAGGAGATGCTCTGACCCAGTCATCACCGTTACAGTACAGACCTGGTCACTCAGTCACTCAGTTCCTTGCATTACTCATTTTACTGCTTGCAACACATCAGCGTCAAGGACTAAATGTTCACTTACTGCTTAATATATAGAACCCTGTGAAATGTACCTTTGTATTGAAATAATCAATATTATTATCACTTCTCTTGTCAGTGGACATAATGTTATGGCTGATCAGTGTATACAGTGCAGATGTTGCCATCTAAGTCTTCAGTATGCAGAGTGATTACACACTATAAATCAGTCAGTTACAGTGGAGACATAGTATTCTCTCTGATTATGAAACATTAATAAGCCATAGATTATTGACTTTGTCATAGGTGATCGTTCTTGTCTTTTCAGCCCGTAATATATTTCCATTCGTGTTATATAGTGAGTCAGTTACTTTTTTCTGTAATGGCACCACAACATTCTTCATCATTTTTGCCATGTAATGTGGCAAATCTAATTTTTATAGCGCTGCAAGGCAAATTCTACTGTCTAAATAATGGGAAGCTTGTCAGAAGAGCTTGAGTGAGACTAACGCCATAACTTTCTCTAAGTACACCGAAGGAATCAACTGGAAGTTAGGGTGATGAAGCTTAATAATGTAATTTAATATATGGAGCTGGAGGGGATGGAAGGCAGAGGGTGACAGCGGAGAGACAGTGCAGAGTGGAAGCTAGAGAAGAGAACACAGGAAATAAAGTTAAGGTGACTGATGCAACAAAGTTCAAGAAGTACACTGACAGAAAATAGATATGTGTTGGATGATCAAATCAAAACTCGCATAGTGAATTTACGTCACTGTGTATCAATAAAAGTCAGCTCCGCTGCATATGAAAGAGAAACATTCCAGCAGAATAACCCTGGTAATATGGAGAAGAAATAGCTTTTCCTCTGCTCAATTCTCATGCCTGGCTGTTTCAGATATAATGAACTCTGGAAATCTAAGGGGAAACACTTTAAAGGTTGGATTCACTCTGGCTTTTTTCAAACGTAAATGTAGGTTGCACTCAGAACTTCATCTTGCACAATAGACTGGGTTCTCCTGGCTTTAAGACCTAAATGGCTGATTTTCAGGCATACAGACATAGTAAACAACTGTGACTGAAGTTTTTGCTCCAGCGCTCATAAATCACTTTCAAGCATGTGAAACGTTATAGTAGTGAGATGGACATGGGTAGCATATCTGTATCGCAGATATGTACCTCTCGTTTGTCTGGCAGAGAATAAAAGAGGGAAACATTGATATACAAACATGCTGATCAGTATCTCATGGCCGCTGCCCATTAGGTGTTCATTGAGGATAAATGTGCAGTGGATCACGTGTTCAACTGCCTGTCAGGAAGATGGAGAGCAGCCATCAGAAGGAGTCTATCAGGGGCTTTTAGTTGTGCCTGTGCACCACACCCAGGGTAAATTTACCTCCTGAGTGCACTGCTGGGTCCTCTCACAAACACATTTAGTTCTACTCTCTGGTAATCATGATGCTCCGTGGTCGGTTTCAGCAGCATCATTTAAGATTCATAGATTAACACTTTGATAGTAACCGCTAAGTATCTGTGAGCTACAAATCACTCACTCACAGAGAAAAGGGGTCAAATCTATGATGCATCAAAAGATGAGCAGATTAGCCATATGTTTTATATGGAAATTCTAGGAAATCCTAGATTTTGGGTTGAAGAAAGGGGCTTACAGAAAAGCCCCTGCTCCATTTTCAGTTACTATGGTAACCAATGCCCCCAAACTGACCTTTTTTTTTCTTTTTTCTTTTTGATTATTAATCTTATTCCTACACGCACTTGTAGTGACATGTCCCACAGAGACTGGATGAAAAAAGAAAACCGTCTTTGAAAGTCAGCTTCCTTATTACACAGATAAATGAAAGGTTTCTCAACGTGTTGCATTTTATTTCACAACACATGAGTACTTCCTATTCCTGGCCAGTTTGGAGTGTTTTGACCTGCTTTTATTTGTCACTGCTTTAGAGAGTCAGAGTCTGGTTCAGAAAGTGTAGCCTTGAATGTTTGAATTCTCTGGATTATTTGAAACATTAAAGTTCAGTCTGTATCCTACTGCTGACCTTTCTGTTACTGGCTGAATATGGTTTTACCTGATTGAGTGTACATTAGGCCATGGTTCTGCTATTATTACTCAAATATGATTCACTCTCTACCTCCCGTGGATTCACCTCAGTACCTGTGGATCCAGTGTGTAATACTCCTTATGTCAATTCCCCATTTATGCAGCACATTCATTTCACGGTCCTTTGCCTGCATGGTAGGGTGCATCAACCCATGGAAACTACTGAACTCCTCAATGCCAGCTGGTTTTATTTATTCCTCTAAAGCTTATTGATCCTCTAACTCCTATTGCCTGTTGGCTTATCGACTCACTAGTCATCATAGGGGACATGTCATTTACTCACTTTATGGACTTTCTCCAGCTGTGTGTAGTCTTTGAAAAATATGATAAAAATGTCCTATAGTTGATTTCCAAGATTTCCTCTGCAATCCCTCCTCTGTACTGTACCCACGCTTACTCATATTCAGCCGCCACCCACCTACATACAGCACCAGTCTTTTCCATTTCATGCTTTTCAGCCAGCATGTGTTTATGGCACCATAAAGCTGGCACTGTGGGATGCAGGGCCCAGAGCCAGTGATGTGTGTCTGGGGAATATCGACCCAGTGGGACAGTAGAAAAGACAAAAAGAGCTGCTGCTGGCTTAGAGAGTAGTGGCTTTACTCTCTGGGACTATTTCTTAATTAATTTTGGCATCACTTTATGGTAATGACACAGCTTAGTTCAGTTCTTCCCAGACATTTTCCTTTAAATATTGAAAATTCACTGAAATTTGCATTCACTTTCATAATATTGTGCCTTTTTTTTTTTTTTTGTGTACTTATTCTGTCATCCTTTCCTGGCTTTTTGCTGCAGATGTCCTATAGTGATGTGTCAGGGAGTCTTTTGCAGAAGGGCATTTGTATATGTGTGTATTTCTAACATCTCTGTGGGTGTTTGAGGTTGGGTTACATTTAAAGAAGTGGACATCTTTTTTCCCCAGCAGGCCCTCACTCACACTGTAGCTTTCTGGCAACTGAGAACCACGTCAGCAATTTTTACTCTGGCAAAGCACATTTTGTGTTTAGTAATGTTAATGACTCAAATAAAAGACAAAGGAGTGTTAAGTATGCTTTTACTGTATAAATATTAGTCCCTGTAAAATATTTCAAATGAGAAGCTCTTACTTTGTCTTAAATTTCTTGTGATAAAACTAATCTATATCAGTGTTGAAATTAGGACTTGTTCGCTTCTCTAATAAGCACCTATAACATCATTATGTAAGAGCCTTATCTCATGCTAATGATAGAGAATGCCACCAACTTGAACTTGTGTAAACATTAAGAGAACTGAGCCTTTTATTAATTTGTAGCTTTGCTGTCAGCCTTGTTTACAAAAAAGCCATAGTCACGGCTGCCTGACAGAAAAGAGCAGATTATAATAATAGTGTTAGGTTTGTTGTGCTGTTTGTGCTTTCAAGTAAACCAAAAATATCTTATATACTGCACTATACGGTGTTTTAAGAATTACTTATATGTCAAATATTCCTCCTGTTATAGAGATCCTGGAAGAAAAATGAACTGATGTATAATCTGTGTGTGTTACTACAATGATAACATAGTTTTCTTTCTTCTCAGGATTTGGTTAATAATCACTTTGGTCACACTGTATGATCACATGGCTCTGATTAGAGACCCACAGAGCACAAACAATCAGATCAGTTCAAGTTACTGTTTCAATAGAAGCTGCTGTTTATCTTTACATTTGCTTATATAAGGAGTGATGGTGACAAAGATGAGCTGGGGGGCATGAGGGCTGCACTACTATGATAAACCAATGCAACCATAACCTGTTAACATCCACCAGGTTAACAGCAATGCATTATTATGACTACATTCTGAGTCATATTTAAACTGAGTTTTAGTCACATGTTTAGTACCAAAACTAGAAGAATGAAGCCTAATAACATGCAAATCAGAGTTATAGTTCTTTATGTTTTATGTAAATTAGGGTTAGAGTTTCCAGAAAAGACTAAATGTTAAAAGGTTAAAGGTCAGTGTCACTGAATACATAACATTACCACACAACAGAGTTTGTGTTCATTACTTAAGTCTGCTTGGCATTCATCTCACTTGGTCTGCACACTGGATCGTTACGTGACCCTACACTGTCCAAGCTTCATTGCCTTAACGGAGACTGATGCATTACTTAAGACAGACTACATACTAACAGAAAGAAAGAAAAGAGAAAGGAAAGAGAAAAAGCATTGTTGTGTAACAGTTTAGAACAGGGGTGTCAAACTCATTTTAGCTCAGTGGTCACATACAGCCCAGTGTGATCTCAAGTGGGCCAGACTAGTAAAATAAGAACATAATAACTTATAAATAATGTCAACTCCAAACTTTTCTCTATGTTTTAAATGTCTGTAAAAAAGTAAAATTACATAATGAAAATGTTTACAAGCCACGGTTTAAAAATGTGAATAACATGAACAACATTACCATGAACCACCTGAAATTTCTAAAGATAAAGTGCAAGTTTAACAGTGTTTGGCCTCATCTTATCATTTACCCATGTGCATTACAACTTACAGATCACAGTAGATCCACAAAGACACAAAATATTTACTAACAGGCAGAATAATGTTAAAATTACACTTGCTTTCCTTTACATTTCATGTTGTGTTCACGTTATTCACATTGTTTGGGAAAGGATAGTTTGTAAATGTAAACATCTTCATGTAATTTAACTTTTTTTTTAACACTAAAACAAAGAGAAAAATCTAGATTTGTTATTATTTATAGGTTATTATGTTAGTATTTTACTAGTCTGATCCACTTGAAATCAAATTGGTTTATATGTGGCCCCTGAATTAAAATGATTTTGACACCCTTGACTGTTGTTATCAAATCAAATCAAATTTTATCTATATAACGCCAAATCATAACAAAAGTTATCTTGTGACACTTTACGTATATAGCCAGGCAAAACCTGACTCTGAAGCCAATTTACAGAAACCCAACTGAATCTTCCAGGAGCAAACAATATATCTTCTGTGTAATATTTGCATTTCACAAATTCATCCCAGGGGCCATTTTAGACCCTTTTGCGAACTGATTTTGGCCCATGGGTCATATATTTGTCACCCCTGGTTTTGAACCTATTTGACTGAAGGACTTTACATGGTACATACATAAACTCTCAAGAAGCTGCACTGCACAAAGTGTTGTCTTTTACAACTGGAGGGTTGCCAATAACAATACCTGAATTGCTCTGTCTTAATTCTCTTTTCCCTGTCAAACAGATTCACTGTAAACAGTAATATCCCTTGAGGAGTACAGAGATAAATAACAAGAGAAAATGAAATGACAGGAAGATCAATGCTCTTTCATCATGGTGATAAAATGAATATTAAGAATGTGCCACAGTGATAAATACAAATCTGGAAAATATACTTTATATTCATATTACCTCAAGCATAGCCGCCCATTTATTATTATTATTATTATATAGGTAATACATTTACAATATTAACACATTTCATTCACATAAGTCAGAATACTGAAATTAAATCGAATGTCACATCATAGAAAACTAAATCAATGGTACCATCTAGTGGTGGGAATCAGGCACTGTTTGACTCAGTAGCACAACAATAAATTATACGACTCAGGTTAGGTATGCTGTAACCTACTATGGTCTTTTTGTGTGTTAAATTGAGAACAGCTACAGGTTTGAAAACTTCAACTTTAACATACAACCTATAGACAGTTGGTAGGAATTGTAATTATTTAATCCTCAAAGACTTAAACATCTGCCAGTGACCTAAAGCACCTACTGATTTAAAATTTTCCATAGTGAATGTGAAAATATCATCTTTTACAATATTAACAAAAAAAAACCCATGTAGAACATTTGAAAGGAGTTCACAATACTTTTTTTTCCTTGTGTTAGAGCCTTATTCCAAAATAGATTAAATAATGTTTTTCCTTCAAAATTGTACGCACGATACCTCATTATTCCAAAGTTTATTTGAAACTTTCGCAAATTTATTAAAAATAACAAACAAAAATAGTACATGTACATAAGTATTTGCCAACATTTGCCAGGACACTAAACTCTAAAGTGAGCTCAGGTGGATCCTGTTTCCACTCATCGTACTTCAGATGTTTCCACAACTAGTCCATCTGTGGTAAATGTAGTTGATTGGACATGACTAATTTGCACTCTCTACATATTACAATATAAATCCTCATTGTAAATAATATATACATAAACATATATTTTAATAGACCGGTCCTCTGTACACATCTACTCAGTTATTCATATTCATCTTAACTATTCTCAACCCACTGTTGTCCTTGTCTGTAGTCAAATGTTTGTTTATATTACGTCTATGTTTAAGTGTGTTTGGGTTTATGTTAAAATTGTACATCGTGAGATAAGAAAAACTGAAGCCAAATTGTATGTGTTCGTATACTTGGCCAGTAAAGCTGAATAAAGCTCCAAAACAGGATCGTATAAATTCTCAAATTTCTGCAGCATTGAAGGTTCCAATGAGCGCAGTGGCCTCCATCATCTGTAAATGGAAGAAGTATGGAGCCACTGGGACCCTTCCTAGAACTGGACACCAATCTTAAGGATCAGAGTAAAGGGGCTTTAGTCAGGGAGGCGACCAAGAACCTGATGGTGACTTTGACAGAGCTCCAGTGTTGCTGTGTAGAAAGAGAGGAACCTTCCAGAAGGACAACCCTTTGTGCAGCACTCCACCAATCAGGTCTGTACAACATTCTCTGCTCTGATGAAACAAAGACTGAACTCTTCGGCCTGAATACCAAGTGTCATGTCTGGAGGAAACCACGCATCGCTCATCACCGTCCCTACAGTGAAGCATGGTGAGGCAGTATCAGGCTGTGGGGATGTTTTTAACAGCAGGAACTGGGAGACTAGTAAGGGTCGAGGAAAGGTGAATGCAGTGACGTACAGAAACACCCTAGATGAAAACCTGCTCCAGAGCGCTCTGAACGTTGGACCAGGGAGAAGATTCATCTTACAACAGGACGACGACCCTAAACACACAGCAGAGGCTTTGGGACGACTCTGTGAATGTCCTTTAATGGTCCAGCCACAGCCCAGACCTGAACCCTACTGAACATCTCCAAAAATGGCTGTGCATTGACACTCTCCATCCAACCTGATGGAGCTAGAGAGGTTCTGCAAAGAAGAATGGGAGAAACTGCCCAAAAAGGGGTGCGCCAAGCTTGTGGCACCATACTCAAGCAGACGTCAGGTTGTAATTGCTGCCAAAGGTGCAAAGTGTTGAGGAAACGCTGTGAAGATGTATGTACATTATATTTTTAATACATTTACAAAAGTTTCTAACAAACTTTTTTCCCCCACTTTGTTATGAGGTATTATGTGTAGAAATTAATCTTAAAAAAAATGAATATCATCTATTTTTGGAATAATGTAACAATTAAAAAAAATAGTGTAGCACTGAATAGTTTCTGGATGCACTGTACATTTTAGCCTTACTATGTTTAAGAATCAATAATTTTTACTTGCCATTTGTGCACAAACACATAAGAACTCTTGCACGGTTGCTCCTAGTCAGATAAAAAGGACATAAGACAGACACATAGATCAATAAAAACAGCCAAAAACTATACACATACATATAAAAAATATACATATGCATGTAAAAAGTGCATAAAATCCTATATAAAAACCACTGCGAGGAGGAGGAGGTAGTAATTTCACACACTTCTAAAAACACACGTGTACATATACACACACACTCAACATATTGCACTTGCCCTCTCATTTAATACTGGCCAATCAGCCTAACTGATGTTCTTTTTGTGTTAAATTGATGTGTATGAAAAGCAGTTATGAAAGTAATCATATGGATAAAAACTTTAACTTTATCATGCAACCTATAGACAGTAGAAATTGTAATTATTTAACCCTCAAAGACCTAAACAGCTGCCAGTGACCAAAAGCATCTACTGAGCTAAAATGTTTAGTAGCCATTAATCAGCATAATCAATATATTTAAATAATTCAGGTAAAATGCAGATTCTCAGCTTTTTATTGTTACCAAATATGATCCAATGACCCGTTCAGAGGCTCCGTAGTGAATGTGAAAACACCGCCATCTTCTACAACATTGATTCACCAATAAAACCAATGTGCTTTAACAAGGGAGTGTGTGTAGACGCCTGATTTTATGTTGGGTTAATGATATATTTTGCTGGAAGAGTCACTTTTTCTTCAGTTTTGATATACACTGCTCAAAAAAATTAGAGGAACACTTTGAAAACACATCAGATCTAAACGGGGGAAAAATGATCTTGAATATCTTTCCTGATAATAAGTAGGTGATGTATTAGTAACAAAATGATGCCACATAATTTG
>JAPQRP010014457.1:0-16274 GCA_037367295.1 Apogon hyalosoma
ACTCTCCTCGTGAGCAAGAGATACTTGACTCCTGTGTGTTCTTTGTGTCTTTAAGTCTAGGTGGTCTGAACCTGACACTTATAATTAAGTCTCTGCATGTTGGAAACATTTATACAATCTTGCATTTTGATCTCTTGCTGTAGTTTGAGACTTTTTTGACTGTGGATCTGTTTTTAGTTTTCTTAGGATGTGTCATCTAGACCAAGTGTACATCAATTTACATTTCATCAAATAAAGAAGACATAGTTTGTCAACTGATAACCATACATTTTAAAAAAATATTGTCTGTTTCCTGATTTGAACCCAAACCCATGCACAATATCAAGATGCTTGGCACAGTGTTTGTATAGATGTATTACCAGTAAACACAGTGAGCCATTCCAGGCCGATCTTGACCATGTGAAAGGGTTTCTGGGCCTTGTACAGCGTGATGGGCTGCGTGCACTGCTGCTGGACATACAGCTCCAAATGATCTTGCAAATTACTGCCAACCCCTGACAAAACAACATAGAGGTTACATTTGTGATGACAAAACTTTGCAGACATTCCATGGTGAAGAAAAGTAGTATAAAATGCAGTGTAAAATATAAAATGCACCTGGTAAGTGCTGGACCACGGGGATACCATGTTGTTTCAAGTCATCTGCGTTTCCCACACCAGACAGCATGAGAAGCTGAGGGGAATTAATGGCTCCTCCGCTCAGTATCACTTCTTTTTCTGCAAAAACCTGGAGGCCGATCACAAAAACCCTCAAGGTTATGGTGGAATCAAATAAAATCATTATACAATAATTTATGACAAATCATTCCTTATATTTACAACACTTTTGTATTTACTTAAACCACAGGAAAACACAAGGAAATAAGCTCGAAAAACATATCAATTGTCACAGTTAATTATATGTATATTGTTCTAATTGAATGTCAGTTTCCTACCTGTTTTTTCTGTCCTTTTTGTGTATATTCCACACCCACAGCTCGGTTGCCATCAAACAGGATCTTGGTAGTCATGCAGCGTACCTCTGTCTTCAGGTTAGATCGTCCAAGAGCAGGTCTCAGGTAGGCACTGGCTGTGCTCCACCGCTTCCCTGAACAGATTTATATACAATAATAATAATAATGATAATAATAATAATTACTATAATTATAATAGAATTTATACTTTGAGCAGGTCCTTGATCCTTGTACCTTTATAAATGGTCATATCCATCCACCCCAGGCCTTCCTGCTGGTATCCATTCATGTCATCAGTAAAGGGGTATCCTGCCTGCTGCCCTGCCTCAATAAAAGCCTTATGGAGGGGATGGTTGGTCTTCCCTCTGGACACATGCAGAGGTCCACTGCCACCTCGGTACCTTCACAAACACACAAAGTTATACTTCAGAACTCATCAATTAACCTGGGTAAAATATTGTAAAAATACCTATTCAAAACAGTATATAAGCATTAATACAAGTGCTCACTTCAAAATATACTTTCAAAATGGTCCAATTCCAAACAATACATATATTATTGGATTAGAACCATTGACATGTTCATCTTTAATATTATAGCTGATAATGGTGATCTCATTTTAATTACTCTACAAACAGTTAGGAAGGTCAATCTATCAAATTATTTAGCACGATGTTAGATGCACATTGACTCTACTACTCTACTCTGTCTTGACACAAAGGGTTGGGAAAGTAGCTTCACTTTTCCATAACAACATGAAACCACATCAGGTTGATCTATCTTTCTGTTTAGTCTTTTCATTTGGACCAGAAAGAGAAATCTGCAGGAGGAAGGCATCCATTTTCAAATTCTGGTGTTTTTTTTTTTCACCCATGGTTTTGGTTCCTGCAACTTTAAGAGCTTCAGGATGAAGTAATCGCAACAAGATCATATTAACAGACTGGTGAAATAGTGGAAATTATTTGGAAATGATGATTAATTATGGCATGTCTTATATCTTAAATGTGTTGATATTATATTACCTGTCTTCTCCCAGTTCATGACACTGAGCTTTTCTGAAGTAAGGCAGACAGTGATCGTAATCCCAGCCTTCTGCTCCCTCTCTTTGCCAGCGGTTGTAGTCTTCAGCATGTCCACGGATGTACACCATAGCATTAAGTGAAGAAGACCCACCCCAGACTCGACCCCTTGGCCAGTACATTACTCTGTTGTCCATGTGAGCCTGAGGTAAAGTGTGGTAGTACCAATTATACCTGAGAAAAAAAGTAGATAAATATTATAGCAGAGCAACCTTTTTGCATATTTGTTGTTGCTTTATTTCTTTTTCTTAAAAAAAAAAAAAAAATGTATTCAACTAGTAAAAAACATCTAATAATGTATTAGGTGTGGTCACTTGGTACAATTTTGGCACAGATTTTAAAAACTTGGAACCGATAAATTGTACATTTGTGACACTTGAATGATTCACTTTTCATATGAGGGACTCACTTTGTGGTTCCATTATCATGTGGCTTATTCAGTATTCAGAAATTAGGTAGATGGTTGAATTTGTGTATATTTTTAAATTTTCTTTCTTACAGAAAAACCTGAAAATAGTATAATATGCAGGAATGACTGACAGCTTTTAAGAAACATGGGTAAAACGCATTTAAAGACACAAAGGCAAACAAATAAGTAAACTTCTGTACTTGTCATCACAGAGGTTGTAGGTCAGTGCAGCTGGCATGTGAATCTTCCATGACAGTCGCAGGCTGCTGAGCAACATGTCTTTAGGCCCAGCCTCAAGCAGCAGCACAGACTCATGGGCATCCTCTGAGAGACGGTTGGCTAAGACACAACCTGCTGAACCAGCTCCAACGATAACATAACTGTAAGATGGTGTTTTCTCATTGGATGCAGGTACTGATGAAGCACTCCTGTGAGCAGCTGTGGCATTGAAGTTTCGGTAGTGGTTAACAGCAGAGGTGCTGGGCAGGGAAAAGTCCACATTTCTGCCCCTGCTTAGCAAACATGTGAACAGATTTTTCTTCAGAAATCTACTCCATCTGTGAGGGGTGATGAGTCTGGCTCCAGTTTGGCCTAATGTGGCCAAAGATGACATTGTGCTACTGGGATGTTTTTCTTCATTCACTGGAAACCAGAACAAGATAGGGCACATGGTGAATGACAAACTTGAATTGTAAATTAAGCTACAACACTCTTGAAATAAATATGTACATGTTCAAAAAAGACATTTTTAGTACTGCGTGTCAAATATGCAAATTTAGGTCTCCATCTCCTGCTGTTCAGAGATCAGAGAAGGTCTGATCTCTGCTCTCCCCACAGCTAACCTCACTGACCTAAATAATAAGGCCATTGTATGCATTGTAACATTAAGAGCACAGGGCATTATAAACCTCCATCACCATCTTACTCTTTCATCCTTTGGGCTTAGGGACAGTGTACCCAAGTGCAGAAACCCTCATTCTGTAAAAAGCCTTAAAGCCTAGTGAATGTCATCTTGTCATCACTGCATGTTTTATTAAGTATTATTAGTATCCCTAATATAACTAATACACTTGTAAAATAAGCAAAAAAAACCCAGCACTTTAAAAAAGTCTCTAAGGAGTAAAATGTTACCCATCCCCGATCTAATGTGTGACGATCAGATCAGTGTGGACAAGTATTTCATACAGTCTAACTTTGAGTGTTTATGAGGACCTTTAGTTGACAATTTAGATGCTACTACTAGCCGGACATCGTCCTTCTCAATGTCAAGCCATACTTTTATTGTCAGTTTAATAAACAACCAGAACTCTGTTGTGACCTGGGGCTTTACTAATTTGCATAGTTATGTTACTGCAGTTCAGAGGAAAAGTGTTTGGCTAAACATTTAATCTATCACATGTACCAAATGTTTTAATTTAATCTTGACTGTATGGTCATTACTGCCTCAGTCCGTGCAGGGTGTCTGGAACTGTTACACTATTTTAAGCCATTTTTAAGATAATTAATCAATTTTTTTTTCTCTGCACATAAATATGTGACACAGTGTGGAGATAAGTTTTATGCATGTATAATGGGTTTTCCCCTCTATTAAAAATGTCACTTGGGGCATATTTAAAACAAAATCAATGTAGAGGATGTTAAAACTAAATGACCAGAGTAGGACAGAGGTTGACCCCCTAACCATGTCCTACTCTGGTCTTCAGTATTCATACTTGGAGAAAACTGTGAAATTCTCTACAATGACATTGGAGCAGGAGCTTTCAGATCCCATGAACACCTAAACACCTCCACAAACCTACAGAAAATCCTGGAGTATGGTTATTAGAGTGAATTTGCCAACATTTAAATGAGAGTGTAGACAGTATTAGATAGTATTAGGTTCAGTGATTTAAAGGTTTGCACCTACATAAATGTCCATTACCAGGTTCTGGTTGTTTATTAAACTGACAATAAAGGTTTGCACCAGCAAAAATGTCCATTACACTTGTAAATAAATAAATAAACACATAAATGCATACATACATAATTAAAATGATGTGGATAAATGAAGTTAGATCAAATTGTTTTGAGGATGAACTGTTCTGCTGGTCTGATCCTGTGTTTTCTTTTTGTCTTGACCCGATAAGATAATAATGCAACCAAGTTAGCGTATAAGGAAATGCATTTACTCTGTCCGATATATATACACGGAGCGACAAGATAAATGGTTAATGTTGTTTCTGTGCAAAAGGCTAAATCTAGGTCAACACTGCCATATCAGTTTAGAAGCTTCTCAGTATCACTCCAACAAACATATCAATCAGTACCTACTTTGTAATAGCAAGACACCAGTTAAATTAAAGAAATAAAAGCAACAACAGTGGGTCTTTGCATTTTCTTTAAGATAAAATACCGTAGTAAGTACAGCTAGCTAGTTTGACTACAGTTTTAACTTTATAACTGCTAGCTTATCTTTACGACTGATTCTTCTGTAGGTCTACGGACTTCAGTTACTTGTGTATGTAGTCGTAAAACCCATTTAAGCCTACCTAGTTTAAAAACATACTTAGTTTAGTATTTAAAATGTTGAATCACACACAGCTTGTTGGAAGCAGTAGTGCTGTTAAGACTGGAAGTGTGCTCCACATGGAACCGTTATGTTTGTAATGTTTCGCTTACGCTGTGAGAAACTTAGTCGTCCACAGTTTGGAGCATAACATGGAAATTACTTCATAACAGTTTACAAAGTGCACTTAACTTAGACACCAAATAAGCAAAATTCACATAAAGTAAAAAAAACAAAAACGAACAGCAGAGATTACCTGTAGAAACAAAGGAATCGTACCGTTTTTTTCCACCGAAACTGAAATAACCTGAGCTGGAAAAACACACCAACGTCTGTGGGCGTGGCTGTGCGGGGCGTGTTTACGTTGCCGGAAAGATATACGCGTGTAGTTTTTTCAGTGAGTTCACTCGCTAAGTACATCGATGTTTGGACGAGAGCACATCGATCGGCATTTATTTTCACTTGTTGATCTTTTTTATGTATTTATTTTTATTTTTATTTCGTTTTCGGGTATGATGTGGAGTTTGTCGCTGATTTTTCTCTGCTGTGGACCGGTGGTCCTGGTGATATCACATGAAATTGTAAGTTATATCTTTCAGCTGATTTTGATTTTATAAATGACAAATATATAGCTTTATTTTCTTAAAACTAGTCCTGACTTTTTAAAATGTCATTTAATCTTTAATTATGGCTCTTTTACATATTTTAACAACTTTTTTTAAAATAACTGTCTTTGCTTGAATATGATGCTAGTGTACACTGTATGTATTTTTAGTTGTTAGTTTTATCTGTGCTACCTCCATTTCTTTCCTTATTAAAGAAATGGTCTAAAAGTTAAAGGTAAGAACAAGAAAATCTAATGTACCCTTCAGTTTTAGAAGACCACCTGTGATTTTTGTGTGTACATTTCAACATAACAACCCTTAAACATTGATAATTTTTGTGAAAGTAATAGAAAATGGTCAAATATCGCAGCAATCTATCGTAAGTATGCCCAAATATTCAATAAATTATACAGGCTAAAAAATGAAATATGGAACCAGTAAAATCCAAATTCAAATTTTTACAGTAGATTGTATGTAACATTTTGGAAACACCATCAATATTGCAGCAGCCACGTTATATAATACAGTTTACCAATAGCTTTTCCAAGAGGGATGCTGAGGTCACACTGTCTGCCCAACTCAACTTCAATGATTTATGATGGGCTGCATGAAGCAGGAATACTAATTGAATATAATTTTCATTAGCCATGTAATATTTATTTGGGCAAGAAGTGGAACATCATGTTCATGTGAGACTAGGAATCAGCAAAACATTTATTTATTACAACCTCCACAAGAAAATTGTGTATGTCACTGAGATCATCAAAGAAAGCAGTAGGAAACACATTTCTACAACACATCAGAGGGGTCAAATAACAACTTCCAAAGCTTTATACATGTATGATTTTCTATAATATGAAATACAGTACATGGTCATGAACTGAACACACAAATTATTTTTGCAACATATTCAAAGTTTGATATACTGACAATCACACACATTCTATACATCTATACAAAATGTGTTTTTAATATATGCACATATCTGCAACAAGAGGATGCATGTAGATAAAATATCACAATGTATGTAACATGTAGGCTATGACAACATCACTTTTGATACAGAAGCATGTAAGTTTAACCAAAACAGCCTTACTGCTGTTTTCTTTGCTACATGTTAACGATCTACACTGTATCTGACATTGGTAAAATGTGAGTGTGTTTACTCCACTACATTAAATTGCTTCCTAACTATAGTTACTTCACTTTACAAATGCATGAGCCCATAAAATATGTTAAACTGTATGTGACTATGTAAAATAAAATGTTTTAGTAAATGTAACTGTTTATCTGTGAGAGTGAAGACGCATTAGTACCTATAAATAAAGCCATTAGCGTTGCAAGCTATTATTTATTGGCTGTTTCCTACTTACAGTGAACTATTATTTGATCATTTTCATTAAAAAATGTGGTGTTTTATATTGAATGTTTCTGGTTGCAGGCGCTGGACTGTCATGATTTTGAAGGTAAACTGTATGTTTTTTTTTTTTTCATTCTTGCTCGTCTGTATGCTGTACTGACACCAATAACGAAATATGTTATGAGCTCAAAAGAATAAGATGTGTTCTGTGCTGATAGTCCTGAGTAGATTTACATTTTTTTTTCCAGATTATCCATGCATATCTACTTAAACTGTGCTAAATTAATATAATTATCTTACATATATTAAATAGTCACAAAGTTTCTTTATAACAGGTGCAACAGTCAAGGTGTCACTTTACTTAAAGAAGAATGAAATCTAGAAATTAAAAAAATACAGATTTCACACTGGAAAATCTACCAATAAATACAGCTTCTTCTAAGATGATAAAGTTTTATCATATTTTGTCATATTTTTTCATAGATTTAAAAGATTTTCTATCAGTTTTTAACACCATTTCCATGTTTTCGTCTGAGTATCACGGCTGTCTCTCATTGCAGGTGTCCTTAACAGAAATGAGATGGCTCCATCCAAGCTGGGAGACTTGAGAGGACATTGGGTGACGGTGAAGGGAATAAATATGCTAAACATTAGCTGGGCAGTCAATATTGATTGTAAGAAAGAAAACTAACCCTAACCCTTTTACTGTTGTTGACTTGAAAACTCAGAAATGGAAAGTCCATTTGGTTAAAACAATTACTAACCTGTACAACACAATACTGTAAGCATTCATGGTTATTTTGTGTTTAATTAATATCCACTTTATTGTGAATTTTTTATTATTGTATATGAGGATTTCAATTCAACCATATATAGTAATTTAGAAAACAGATATTGTTTATTATTTGAAATAACAAAAAACATTTATCAATCATGTACCATTGCACTTAAAAAAACTCACATGTCAAGAAAGATCTCCATCATATTGATAAGAGAGGACATAGAGATCTCCAAAGGCCAGCATTGACTAACTTGTGTTTTACTGTTTCTGTGCAGATACTAATAGATATCTTGAAGCCACTCGCATAACATTTCCATGGAAAGATGTACACTGTAAATATATTCCACCTTTGGGCGAAGCAAACATCTCTGCATCCCTAAAGCAGGTATCAAAGAGAAGCACAATTATTATATATTCATTATTTTTATGGCACTAGCATTATTCAACATTAATATTCACTGTTTCTTTGATACATTGTAGTTAATAACATAAATGTCTGTATTTTCTTCTTTTAAATCCAGATATGGTTTAATTATTTAACAGAGGCAGAGACTGGCAACAATTTCATCCAAGCTGCCAATATCCCTTTGCCTCCACATGAAGGTGGCCCTGTTTACCAGCATGTCAACATCAGGGTGTTCCAAAAACCAAGTAAGTTAATTTTCCTTGTCATCTTAGCACAGTAGCAACATAACATACATGGTCAAAAATCCACTTTAACAGGACAAAGGAGTATCAAATTGTTCTTTTCTCCTTTTTTGTCTCTCTTTTGTTCACAGCTCAACATACAGTAAAGTCTACACGTGAGTAATCCACTAGATGTGTGTCTGTTATGCAAATGTTGATATCAAACATATATATTTGGTGAACTATAACCATGCTTTTTGCATATTTCATTACAGTTACACTCACTCCTCCCACATCCATTTCTGGTAAGTCACTGAGTGTAGGCCTACATTCATTTGACAAACTAAATCATCAGGTAAACAAGATGTGACATGAGTCATGTTTATGTTTTTCTTTGCAGCTCCTGTCATTTCACATAGGAATGACCACCATGAACTGTTAGCCATTTTTGGAGGGCTGTCCGGTTTGATGCTCCTGATTTCCTGCTTCTTTATCTGTAAATACAACTGTTTTTACTATATATTTATAGTTAAAACAGGCTCCAATTACTAGATTTGATAAATGTCATGTCTTATCAGATCACTTGCTCAGCTAATTGCATTGCATTTCTCTATGCACAGCATGGTTTACTGTGTGTATGTGTTAGTCCGTGCTAGTGCTAAAATGTATAGAGAGCCAAAGAACGAAAATATTAAGGTTTTTTTTTTTAAGAAACAATTATTTTAACCCATTTATAACAGCATTTTTATTTATTTTATTTTTTTTTTAAAGACATGTCCACATATCTTAATAAGAGTGTTTGGCCAACACTGAGTCAGTCTAAACCTTATAAAAATCTTGACAAAATACCCTAAAATCTGGTGCAACTGTTGCACCAGATTGAAGAACTGATCTTGATTTTGGTGACCAAGGTCAAGGTCTCTGTGTCCTCATAAACACAACAGAACAGCATACAGATTATGATGCAAGAACAATGAATGGACATTTATGGTTGAACTTGAGGTTCTTATTTTAGTACATAATGACTCTGATGTTTCTTTTGCAATTCAAAAAAGCTTAGTTTTGAATTATCAGTAGGCTACATGTCTTATTATATTGAGCTGCAGTTGATTCAAAGGAGTCTAAACTATTTTGTTCAGCATGGGACTAAAAACTATCCATCGCTAATGTTTTCTTAATCTCTAGATAAGAACTGTTTTGTCAGCTTTGCCCCAACATTGGGTTTCAAAAGTGTGGCTGCATCTCCCACGGTTCCTGTCCTTGTGGTGTATCCTGCTGAGAACTCGGCATTCCAGAGTGCTGTGATAGCCTTGGCAGACTTCCTCCAGCAACACGGTAACTGCAACGTGGCTATTGACATCTGGCAGCAGGGGAACATCGCAAAGCTGGGCCCGATGCGTTGGTTGGCAGAACAGGTCAAAGCTGCAGTGCGAGTGCTCATTGTCTGTCCACAGGTATGTGACTGTAGGTGGTGTGTAAGTCCGATTGTTTACTCAATGTGACGGCTTTTTCATGCCACCTTTGTAGCTTTTTGGGCAGCAAGCAAAAAATAAAACACAACTGAAATAAATGTATCTAATGTACAAACATATTTTGTCCTCCTTGATCCTACCTACCTAATCCCACAATCTATCCAACCCCTTGTTTTAAAATAGGTTTGTAGGTAGGTTTGTTTCACAATAGGCCTTATGTACAACTTGCATAAATAAACATTCCAATCCATTTTTACTGTTGTTTCTACATCATTTCATAACATTATCTTGCACAAGCAAATTAATTATTTTTGAAGATGTACACGTGAAAAATCACTGTGTTGTATAATGTAAGTTTTATTGAAACATAAACAGAAAATACTTCATATTAGACCTGATAAATGCAGTCAGACTCAGTCAGCAGTCTTGACAGTAAAACAAACAGAATATACAAGCCTTTAATAGTAGATTGAATGTGTAACTAATTAAAAACAAACAACAAAAATATATATGCTTCGTTTGAAATGCTTTAAAGGGAAATTTATTGTGAAATACAGTTTACATAGATTAATAATAAAATTAAGTTCTAATATCTCCTCTCCTCTCCTCAGCCCGGCCTCTCTCCTCCCACTCTAGACTTTCCAGGACCCTCCATCCCAGCTGCTACTCATGATCTGTACTCTCTGATCCTCAACATGGTGGCGAGCCATGCAAAAAACTCCACTGAACTGGCCAAATACTGGGTAGTGGAGCTGGGTGAGCAGCGGGACAGGAGGTCTGGAAACCTGGCCCTGGAACTGAGAAGCTGCAAGAGATTTTATTTGATGAAGGACTTGAACAAGCTCTTCAGATGTCTTCATGTCCAGAGGCAGGATGATAAGAAGAAGATGTCAGACGTGTTCTTCAGATCTAGGATCACCTTTGATGACAAGAAGGCAGGAACATTAAGAACTGCTGTACAAAAGCTTAGTGGACATCAGCAAAGAATAGTCAGAGAAACAGAGCAGTCACAGTGTACTCTAATGACTGTTTGAACCTCATTTAAAAAAAACAAAAAACAAAACAATAATAGGCTGATACATAAAGCACATGGGTCATGTAGTCAGTAGACATCAGACTGTTTCAATACAACTGTTGTACATTCATTTATTTTATTTGTTACTGCTCAGCTTATAAAGCCACATGGTTTATGCTCATGCTGGGTGTATCTCTGTAGCATGACCTGAAGACCCCTCATCATATTTGTTGCAACATGTAAGTTGCTCTATGGTTTCCAAAGATACAAAATGAAAATATTCTTTTCATAATCATCATACAGATTTTTTGAAAAAGAAAGATTTTGTAACTTGAAAGAATTAGGCAAAACTGTGAAATGTGCCTTTTCATAAATAATTTAAAGTACGAGATATAAGTCACTAGTATTTCTTACAAACTATTTCACCACAAGGCAGCTTTTCAAGTTTTATTCTTATTTAAAACGTATGAAATTGTTACTGTTAAAATTTCTATTTTATCCAGAACTTCAAGGATGTTTTACACTCTGGACTGTGGAATTGATGGCAGACTAAACTTTTGTAACAGTTTAATCACTGTATGTACAGACATATTACTTTGAGTCTTTGCTTTATATATGTATGTCATATGTGTGTAGTTTACCACAAACTATAAGTAAAAGGTGCATGCTCTTTAATGTTATATATCTTTAAATTCTTTTCATTTAGGATATTTTATATAATTTCTGACTAGTATATAGGAAATCAACCAAATAACTACAGTATTTTATGTCAATATGTTATGATTTTACTGCTTTTTTCTTCCTTTTTATGTTTACTACCAGCCTAAAAACCCTGGGTTACCTGTAACTGTGTGTGCGTCTGACCCCTACATTAAATGATCTGAATAGATGGGTATAATACTGATGGTTGTATGTTATCCTTTGCATTATCTGTGAAGTAAGTAAAGATGTATTTATTGCAACTTTATATTGATATTGTTCTTCTTATAAAAGATGAGTAAGTACCGCGTTAGTAAGAAGGGATGGAAACCAGTTCTTTGTAATTTGGAAAAGGGGTGTGATGAGATTAGAGCATGTCTTTTTGTGGAATAGAAGAATAAAATATAATGTTAAAGCTATACAACAGTGACTGTAGTGTTTATGAAAAATTAGGGATTATGAAAAATGAGGATAGTTAAAGGATTCAAAAAGAGAACAAGAAACTAACCATGGCATTATTCATCATCATCATCATCATCATCATCATCATTTCCAGACTCAGGAGTCCACTTAAAAACAAACAAGCAATAAATAAAACAACACCACCAACAAAAACACACACAGGGTATTATCATAATAAAACAGTTCCTGAAATTTCTACTGCCATAGTCTGTTAACGTCTACTGACCTACCGAGTCAACTAGTAACATACGAAGATTTCCAATTAAAGATAAGAACACAGTTTGAATGTGAAGACAGTTAATACTGATATTTGACATGTCTTGGCTGAGTTATTTTAAATGTTCCGACTGAGTAAAGATTGTTGTATTGTTGTTCACTTTTCCTCTATGATATAACTGTACAGAGGTAATTAAGATTAGTATAATCAGTAGCTACAAGCAGTTTTACAACTCTTTAGTGTTCATTTTATAATATGGTCTCCAGTACTGTTTTATTGGATGAAAAATATTTCCTCATATGACAGCTGGTGACCTACTGGGTATCCTGCCAAATCCACAAGGACCAATATATCCAAAGGTGTAGAATTACAGGTATAAATAGACAGTTCAAATAAGGAGATGCATAAATCCTGATGTGTATATATGTGACACTTTCATGAAGGAGTTCAGACACAAACTAATAAAAATTAATCCCACAAAGTTGGAATAATTTTGTTTTCAGTCACATTCCACTGTTTATTCCCATTTACACACATCAGTAATCACCCTTGACCACGTGTATTGATTATATTCTGAGTCCCAGTTACACTTTATCTATTAAGAATAAATCAAATTGTCTCAATCAGTTCATGAGAAGAGGAAAAAATATTTTATTCCTTAATTCACTACAGCAGAAAAATTTTTCGTCATAAAACACGTCTACTGAGACAGCTTTTATTGGATAACCACAGAGGTCAGGTGAGTATTTATGTATCATTTAATCTTTAGTCTCCCAGTTGAGTAAATGTTAATTTATTTTTGTTTATTTTCCCACACAAATATCAGGTAATTACAAGTGATACTATTATGCTGTATTTTATGTTGAATTTTCTAATACTTTTTGTAGATTTTATGAGAAATATGAGTTAAAAAAGTTAAAACTATGAGGAAGTAAGTAATTTTTTATTATCAAGTTTAATGTACAAAACAAACATGGCGTACATTCTTTAACATATTAGAGTAGGAGGGGGTACAAAGGGCATAGAAGAGATAAAAATAATAATAGTAATAATAATAAAGTTAAACAGAGGCTAGGGCTTTTTTTGTAAGTCATATTTTTCAATCAAATTAAAAAGTTTGCAGGCTGGAAGTAAATACATTATTTAAATAAATTAATAAAGGGGTTAAATATCATTGGACGTGAGCTCTCACTTCAGGTCCAATAGAAGTCGTTGTTCTGTACCACGTGACCAGACACGGAAGTTGTGTCTGCTGCTACATAAACTTTTCATTCAGGCAGACGATTCACGGTCATTGTAACACTTGCGGCATTTTTCAATATTTCTTTCGTGTTAGTTGATGTTAATTGACACTGGCGATGACTCAGGCTGAAAAAGAACAGGAAAACGGGAAGGAAAAAGAAAAAGAGCGAGACAAGGAGAGGGAGAAGGAGCAGCAACGCGGGGTGAAGAGACCCATCGCTCCCCCGGCGATTCCAGAGCCTCTGCAGGAGGTGAGACGGACTCTAATACTGCTGCTGCATAGCTCAGAATTCATGTTTATTCCGCCTGACATCACATTTCTGGGATTTAATTAGTCCCATGTCCTCTACTTGGACACACTTAAGAATTATACACTAACCATGCTGCTCCATCCTGTCGTCACCAATTCTGTGACTATGTGGATTTGTTGAAAACCCAAACAATTTTTGTTAGAACCTTTTTTGCGCCTTATAATTAAGAAATGGAAAAAAGGGTAAAACAATACACTTAACTTAAAACGGGTAAAATTTGGCGAGGATAAATGTGGGTTAACAATGTCTCGGAAATACACAGTGAATCCGGAAAGTATTCACAGCCAGCACTACACTTCTTTTTTTTAATGTATTTATTTTTTAGTTTACACACAATAACTCACAGTGACAACAACGTTTGTTTGAAATTTATTAAATAGAAAACAAAAATATTACATGTACAGCGTTTGTAAAAAGTTGTTTGTTTTTATTTCTGCATATTGACCACCCCCAGTCTGGACCTTCTAAATGGCAATCTTATGTAAATGTATAACTGGAAAGGCTGATATTGTAATTATTATTGTGATGTCATTTATTATTCAGTCATAATTTTCACCAAGGTGACTTTGTTGTTCACTTGATATGAGTAATGTGACAGTTTCTTGGTCACTGTCACTGAGCAAAGCTTAAAGCTGTATCTTTCCACCTCCTGTGGCACCTCAGTCAAACCTTTTAGGCTTATCTACCCTGACATAATATCTTGGAATGCTGGTTTTAAGGCTGGTGACCTTCATGTGGAAAACTGTTGTGTGAAGAGTCACAGCTGTGGCCTGAGGATGATGATAATGATTATGATTCTAACCATCTCAAATTAAGCTTTTTTCCTTCCTTTACAGCAAATACAAAGCAACTTTATAATTGTCATCCACCCGGGTTCCAGGACGCTTCGCATTGGCAGAGCTACAGACACTCTTCCAGTGACAGTCCCACATGTAATCGCACGCAGACACAAGCAAAGTGGACAACCCAGATATGAAGACCCCTGGCTGTTGCGAGAGGGACTGAATGTACGTCATTCACGACCACTTAATACAGGGGTGACCAAATCCAGTCCTTGAGGGCCAGTATCCTACATGTTTTAGATATTTCCCTTTTCCAGCACACCTGGTTCAATTAATGATCAGCTCATCATCCAGCTCTGCAGAAGCCCGATAATGATGTAATGGCTTCCAGGTGTGATGGAAGAGGGAAATATCTAAAACAGGGGTGTCCAGTCCTGGTCCTCAAGAGCTACTATCCTGCATGCTTTAGATGTTTCCCTCTTCCAGAGCACCTGATGGTCATTATCAGGCTTCTGAAGAACTTGATGATAGGCTTATCATTTGAATCAGGTGTGTTGGAAGAGGGAAACATCTAAAACATGCAGGACAGTGGCCCTTGAGGACCTGAGTTTGACACCCCTGTCTTAGATATTTCCCTCTTCCAGCACACCTGGTTCAATTAATGATCAGCTTATCATCGTGCTCTGCAGAAGCCTGATAATGATGTAATGGCTTCCAGGTGTGATGGAAGAGGGAAATATCTAAAATATGCAGGATACCGGCCCTCGAGGACCGGAGTTTGACACTCCTGATCTGAAACACGCAGGATATCGGCCCTCGAGGACTGGATTTGGACACCCCTGACTTAACACCTCTCTTTCAGTGTCTTTCATCTGTATAACTGTGACTTTTTAAATTTACTTTTTTTTTCATCTCGGTTGACAGAAATCAGAGAGCAATGAACAGAGGCAGAATGGGCTTAAAATGGTCGACCAGGCCATTTGGTCCAAAAAGATGTCGAATGGAGTGCGGAGGACGCCGGTGTCTGCTGAACAGGTGCGTGTATATTTGACAGTGTCCTAATGTAAGTACTTTCATTCAATACTTGTGCTCTACATGAATATTTCCATCCATCTCAGAGAAGCAAATACTTTCTACTCTACTACATTTGTCTGACAGTTTAAGTTACTCATCAGATTACTGTTTCTAATTACCTTGTTGTCTGGTGATAATCACATGTCTCCATATGTATTGATTGTGTTTGATAAACTGAAGGGTCAAGTACTCATTAATGGGTTGAGTTTGGAATTCTCTTCTTTCTTAAAACATAATAAACTCTGAAAGCTCTCTTGGATAAGTTTGGAAACACACTACAACCAATCTAAGAATATGGAAATGTAAAAACAGGACTCAAATACAAATACAAACGTAGTACATAGAGTAGTTAAAAACGTTCAAACATCTCTAGCACTAAAGAAACAGACCCATAACAGTATAACTAATATAATAATAAATCACTGACACACACACCTTTACCTTTGATTTTTATCTTCTAAGCACATTTTAACTCTATTACCTTTACTTAAGTCACTTTTTAGTGAGTATTTGAGTATTTTTAGACCATTTTCACAGGGTGCTGTTAGTACTCAAAGTATCGGAATATTTCTTCCACCATTTCCACCGAAAGATAAGTTATAACTGTAACACTACAATAAAAAGAAAAATAACAAAATTGT
>JAPQRP010014493.1:0-16269 GCA_037367295.1 Apogon hyalosoma
GTGCAGTAATCTACACCTGGCTTTTCTGCCTCCATCCATAATAATATACATTATATAGACTAAATGTCATCTAAAATGAATGTTTATTTGCAACATAGTGTAGCAAACTATTACGTCATCAAACACAAATTAATTTGAGCAAAAATAGTGTCTCCGTTTTGAATGTCTGAGGTCGCCAGAAATTTGTGATGTTAAAATGGGGTCACGAGCCAAAAAGGGCAGGGAACCACTGCTCTAAGGGTTACAGAAATTGCCACCTGATGCCTTAATACAAAAACAATCCAAAGTTTTGTTCCTGATAAATGTTTTTTCTGACCATAACCCAATGATGTCCTGTGTTATTTGCAGAGATTTGAAACCAGAGAACATCCTATTAGATGACAATGGTGAGTTATGAAGCTGTGCTGAGCTCATATTTCTGGTTATTGCATTGGACAGACTGCAGTTCACAGTCCACTACTTTTCCACCCAGTTCTTATTTAGAGTAGCATGTCGGTCTGATTTGCTGACCACTGCTGTTTTGTAGGACATATTCGTATTTCTGACCTGGGGCTGGCCATCAAAGTGCCTGAAGGAGAACTCATCAGAGGCAGGGTGGGGACAGTTGGCTACATGGGTAAGAAACAATATTGTCAACATTTTCACTTGACCAGAGCATTAACCAGCTCTGAACCATAACGACCTGTTTCCTCTCTCTTTCTCTTTCTCCAGCCCCGGAGGTGATAAACAATGAAAAGTACGGAATGAGTCCTGATTGGTGGGGCCTGGGCTGCCTCGTTTACGAAATGACGGCCGGACGATCCCCATTCCGTGCACGCAAAGAAAGGGTGAAACGGGAGGAAGTGGAGAGGAGGGTGCAGGAGGAAGAGGAGGAGTACAATGACAAGTTTACAGAGGACACAAAGGCCATCTGTAGAATGGTGAGTGTGGATGGAAGGATGTTTGTTTGGAGAAATGGACGAATGATGAATAATTAAATGGTTGGTGTCTGCTTCTGCACTCATCCAGCTGCTGACCAAAGACCCTAAGCAGAGGCTGGGGTGTCAGGCGGATGGGGCAGCGGGTGTCAAGGCCCACTCGTTTTTCAAAAATATCAACTTCAAGAGGCTGGAGGCTGGGATAGTGGAGCCTCCATTTGTGCCTGATGTGAGTAGTTAATAGCAGGAACACACATACCTGAATAAATCAGTCCTACTTTCTAAAACTTGAAATACTGAGCAAGTACTTTTCTGTATGGAAGTGACATTTCTGCACCAACTACTAACATTATATCATGTTTTTCTCATTGAGGTGTTTTTAAAGGCTGTAGAGCATTGACAACAGATTGCAGATTAATTTCCTGATATCACTCTCCAACTCCTCAAAAATGTTAAATTGACTATTATTAACATTAACTGTCTCCTTTGCCTTTATAAGAAACTGGATAACCACTGATCGGAACATCTAAGTCAATCTGTGTCATTTAACATTAAACTCAGTGTAACTGATCATTAAATCTGGAAATGGACATCAAGAAAACTGCAAAAAATGTGTAGATGGCAGCATTTTTTAGGCTATTATAAGCTATTACTTTCCCTAAAATGTCATAAAATGTCAAGTCTAACGTGTTCAAGTTCTGAGAAATGTGTAGTTTTTTTTAGGCCATGTATCATGTGGTTTCCTGTCAACGGCACTGTAATATTACTAATTAAACATGTGGCTATTTCATTAGAATAAATTAAAATAACATGAATATATGTAAAGAAAAAAAGCTCCTGTGCAAAGATTTTTATTCCAGTCATAATACTTCAAGCAGCATTACTCATATTCAAGATCCGTTTGTGTTAGATTATGTGATCAGTCATCTCACAGAGACAGTGGTTTTAAGAGAAAAAAAAAAGACAGAGCAATAATTATATTACACACAACATTATGGCTGGAGTAAATGTTTGCACAGGAGCTACACTGGTGAGCAGACTTTTTTCTCGTACTCCTTTTATTGTTGTCTGGTATCCAGTAAGAATACTTACCTACAGGGATATGAGTGTTTTGACGCTTTACTCTATACATGAAAATATGTCATAAAGTGTGAATAAAACTATAATACATTACTTCACCCATAAACGTGATTTCTGCCTGAATGATGTCCAGTAGATTTCTGTTCATAGAAATAACTCCCATCACCCCACACTACTTTGACACATCCATCAAATCAGGTCTTCTGTTACAGTTTTGGTTGAGAGGTCCAGCTGAAATACTGTGCATTGAGTCTGTTTGCTATTGACAACTGATCCACTATACTGATGAGATAAGGTAGTGTGTGCGTTTATTCAGACATTCAGACATTTCAAGCATTACACATTTGTGCAGGAGACAGTGTTTAAAAATGAAAGCGTCTGAAAAGGAATATTCTGAAGCCTAAACTTATTATGCCTACCCCCTTATTCATATCACCAAACAAAATGAAATAAAATAGATACCAATGCCTTTTGCTTAGTAACAATAACAACAAAAAAAATTAAACAATTCAATAGTTTGAGTAGTGCAAAAAATGAACATACATATTCCTCATATATTTTCATGACATTTCTTTTAAACATAGTTTTAAACATAAATAATATTGTACAGTCTTTTAACTCACGATTTAACTTGTTCCAAACATTTAGTCCTGTCTGAAATTATAAACACTTTCCCACATTTTGATGAAGCTCTGAATATGAACAGGCAACAGATTATTTTTTTATTTTGAACATAAATTGTGCTGTTTTAAAGTGGACTAAGTCACTAAACTTTAAAGCTTTCAACTTGATAAAAAAACTGATTTGTGTGTTCCCTATAGGACACTTTATTAATCATTCGTATTGCCCTTTTCTGAATAATGGTAATTGGATTTGCATTAGTTTTGTAAGTATTCCTCCACACCTCGATGCGGTCTGTCATACAGGGCAGAACTAGAGAGCTATACAGCAGATAGAAGGTAGATGGGTTCAAGGATTCTTTGACTTTAGAAATAATTCTAATAATAATAATGATGATTTTGATATTTTAACCTTAATGTGGTTTGTATGTGTCTTCCAACTTAACTTCTTGTTAGTTGATCCAAGGAATTTGATTTAATTTGTGTTTTCAGTCTCTGTATTATTTTTTTAGACTTAGATGTCTGTCCAGATTGACAGCACAATTTGTAAAACTTATGAATTTGGTTTTATTTAAATGTATAAAAACTTTAATTTATTTGAATCAAACCATGCTTTTAGTGCTTTTAATTCATTTTCCATTTGATCCATTAATGTTTCTAAATGATTACCAACACCAATAGTATTTGTGTGGTCTGCAAATAATAGAATGGTTAAATGGTATGGCAATAATTAAATTAGTTCAGAATGATTTTGAAGTGCAGTGAACAGCGCTCTGTTTTTGTTAAAATTTCTTTTTAAGATAAACATGCCTCATTTTTCCTCTCTGTCAACGCAGCCTCGGGCAGTGTACTGTAAGGACGTTTTGGACATAGAGCAGTTCTCCACAGTCAAGGGAGTAAATTTGGACCAAACTGACAATGACTTCTACTCCAAATTTGCTACAGGCAGTGTTTCCATCCCATGGCAGAATGAGGTAAGTGTGTGGACTTCATATGACATTTTTAAATGCCCATTGCAGTTTGTTGAAATGCTGGAAGAACTTACTAAATAAAGTTCACTGAATCTCCTCTCCTCGTTTCTCCACACTTCTACTTTTTGTTTTCATTTTTACATACAACTTTAAAGTTAATGTTTTATTTTCAGAGAAAGTATGGAAGCAACTAGGATACATACTCGCATACTTTTGACTTAAGAAGTGTTTTCACATATCTGAGTATTATATATGCATTTTTTTCCCGTTATATATTTATAATAGAATTTTGTGAGTGCAGTCTTTCTTTTTTGCACTTGCTAAACTCATTTTCATTGTTCCTGTAACAGTGACAATAAAAATCTATTCTATTCTATTCTATTCTATCTTCCAAAGAAAAAAAACAATTTCAGCCTAAATGAATAAGACAATGTTACATCCTCCAGTGGGGTATTTAAAGACATTGCACTAATTTGACAAAAATGGTGGAACAAAGGTAATGTTTTCTTTCTTTCTTTCTTTCTTTCTTTCTTTCTTTCTTTCTTTCTTTCTTTCTTTCTTTTTGAAAATAGAATGGTTTGATAGTTCTAACATGGTATTATAACATGAGATTCAGTTGTGCTTTGAACACAAAAAGCTGGTGTAAATGTTCTTCAGAGGGTAACTTATTACCTTTATACTTTAAGTATGTCTCAGAGTACTTTTATACTTTTAATGTGTGTAAAGAAGTTGAATCGGTATCTGAACGTCTACTTGAGCATCTTAAGTACTTATCTATTTCTTTGCCTTTGTAAAGCATTTGTAATCACTGGGTCTGAGTGGTGCTATATAAATACATGTGCCTTCCCTCTCATCTTTTTTAGATGATAGAGACTGAGTGTTTCAGAGATTTGAATGTGTTCGGACCTCAAGGAACACGACCTCCAGATCTGGACTGGAATCAACCACCAGAGCCTCCCAGACGCAGCCTCCTGGACCGAATCTTCAGGAGGCATGTCAGTGAGCTCATAAATGTATAAACTCACATATACCGTTAAACCCATACAAACTAACTCATACAGGTCTGTCTCTTCATTTCTAGCACCCGGAGGTGTCTATTTCCCACAGCCGTGTGCAGTCTTCCAGTGTAAACTCTGTGGACTCCATGTCCAACTCTGCCCCCTAGTGGCATGGCGACAGTGTGGGCATCACACGCACACACAAAGGGAAGGAGCTCCGGGGGCTTCCCTGTTGCTGACGGGTTCACAGCTGGACCTGAGCAGCAGCCGGAGACTGCCTGTAAAGCCTAATGGTCATCCCAGGGGGGGAGGGGGGTGACCAGGCCCTTAGACCCCGGGCATTTGTTGTGGGATGGTCATTGTTGCAGAGACGTTTGAAAATATTTGGACAAACTTTACTTACCCTCAGGATTGTTGGACTATAGAACAGAGCCACTGACGTAACAGAAAAGGATAGAAACAAGCTAATATTCAGGGGATCCACTGTATAATAAAGACCACCACAGGGAATAGAAGATGGGGTCTTGGTGAATTTTTCTTTTTATTTCCAGAAAAAGGAGTTTTTCTTTTTCTCTCATTGCCAGTCCTTTAACTTTCTGGCCTGTATCTGTACCAGTATCTTTCCACCTATCTATCCCGAACGTCCCCTCCGAGTGTCACCATCTGTACAACTCTTTTACTATAACTTATTCTTTGGATTTCCACCTCCCATACCTCAGATCACTCCTAAACATTCAGAACACATCACCTCAGCAACCTCAACACATAATGTACATTGCCTTGCGTACACTCAGGCCAAAGATTACGGTTTAGTTTTGTGATACTGTTGTCATGTTGATTTATTAGTTTTTGAAGGTTTTTAGCGTCATTGAGAACCACCACGGGTCACACCATGGGATTTCTGACCCGTTTTGTACACATTCTCTAAATATGAGCCTGCAGACATATCATATTGCTTAAAGCACACATACAGTACATACATACACGATCAGACAGACGTTAACGCACACACTGACAGAATTGTGAGAATTGTGTTGTGTTTTCATTGCATGGACAAGTGTAAGTATGGACAGCTGTATCCCTTTTGCTTCTGCATACCTCATTCCACTGATGTTAGCATTGTATATCGTACAACACAGACGTCTCCCTCGGTTTACCGTGTCACTTTATATTTGACATTACGTGAAGTTTGGAATTAATATGCTGTACAGAAATCTCTTCTTTTCTTTCTGAACTTGCTGCACAGTCAGTCCCCATGGAGTGGAGAGGAACACATGCACTCAGCCTGACTTACAAGTTGCACAATTTAAAACAATGTCTTGCTGTTTCTTCACCAAATGGAAATGTTTTTACAGTAGAAATGTTTTACCTCTGATCATTAAGGCACATTGTTGTATTGATATTGTCACAAGCCGCTTGTTTTCTACAGTTTCTTTAAAGCTTTGAAAACTAAAGTGTTCTTGCTCTCCCTATGCCTTCTCCATTTATGAAAGGTTGCTGCATTGCCATTGTTGTCAGGTTTTTTATATTTCACACTTTCACATCTGCTCTTTTTAATGTTTAATCTTCAAAATGCCTCACCAATCTAAAGGGTCTTCCTCATGTTCAGCGTTCATCGAAAACACAGGGTATACAACAGCTGCAGGAAAGGTTTATCAAAGCTGAATAACGTTTTTTTTTTTTTTAAACTGGTCCATTCTTGGTAGAGGAGAAGAGGAAGACACCAGAGGAACCTGCACCACGCAAAGAAGTGGCCTTCTGGCAGCAGCACAGCCAACTAAACAGGAGGAAGAGCTCAGCCTCTTCCTCAGCTTATTTTAAGAATGTGGTTTTTTTCTTATTTAAGGTATTGATAACTGGTCCATGCAGTAATTTAATCACTTACCAATCTCACGCAAGCCTGTTTTTTTTTTTTCCTTCTCTCTCTGCGTACTTGATATATATTTAAAAAAAATCTGAATCAGACTGAAGTGCCTCCTTGTTAGCATGATCTCGAAGACAATGCCCACAGACATCAGCACTTTGTTTATTCTCTGACTGTCATGCTCTGTTTGTTTCGCTGGGAAACACATCAACACAGACACACAAGACTCACAGTTTGTCAGTCGTAAAGGGAAGTGGTATAGAGGATGATGGGAGGAGGAAGTAGATGAGGGAATTTGGTTTTCCTTCTTAATGTGATGTACAGAAAAGTGCTGAGTGCATGTGAAAGCCAAATCCACTGTGTCCTTCAAGTCCCAATAAACTCTGTGCTATAGTTTCAATACTCTGCAATATTTGTGTCTCTTTATTTCTGACTGTGAGCACAAGCCATGTTCATACCCAAATATAGTACTGTGCACCATGAGCTTTGTTGTTTCTACAGGGATGAAATGACCATACATATTTATTTCCATTCTCTCTTCAGATACAAGAAATATGTGCACAGTCTTAAAAGACACACAATTTAGAAAAAGCACCACATCTGACGTACGGAATAAAACCTGGTATAAAATATCAGAAAATCAATGCAATAAATCACATATTGTCTGAACAATATTGACCATAAATCTGTATATTTTACCATTTTACATTATCTCAGTAGCAGCACATCTATAAGTTTGACATAGTTTAACCTTCACTGATGTAAATTCATGTCATAGATGATTATCCAGATGTACTATTATAAAATGAAACAAACAGGAACCATTTGCTGTTATGGGTCATACAATGTGATTCTCTTATGATCAGTTACAAGTATGCTTCAATTAAATAAAAACTGACTGTGTATCTTATTATGACTATGTAAATGACTGTCTAATATGGACATACTTGGTGCACTTTCTATCGTTTAAAAAAATCCATATAATTTTTATCTGAAAAAAGCACAAGAGAGCACCTACTATCTACTGTCAGAGATCTGTTTTTGTAAGACTTTGTTCATATCAGCAGAGACCTATATATTATTGTTTTGCATGTTATTAGATTAAGATCATTGTGTGTATCTATACCTGGAATTTATATACAGATCAGATTGCATTTTATGGGCAAGTTATATAGAAAACTATGGAATTTTAAAGGATTCATATAAATTTTCATTCATTCATTCATTCATTCATTCACTCACTCATCTTCTGAACCCGCTTTATCGTCACCAGGGTCACGGTGGATGCTGGAGCCTATTCCAGCTACCTATGGGCGAAGGCTACTTTTTCTTGCAACTATACATTCATGTTTGCATATTCATGAGACCTCTAACCAGCAGTTATAGGTGAAGCCATTGGTATGCAAAATTATACAACAAATGGTCAGACAAACCACACAAACATATAAATATTTTCTCCCAATACAAATCCCGTTTTCAGTCTTGTTTGAGACTGATTTCACTGACCACCGTGTAAAAACACAGGTGATGGTTAAACAAAATAATGAACTGAGACATTTCTGTGTGAGGAGAGTTACTTATACTCTAACAGAGGACATTTTCATGGACTATAGGGAAAATTTAAACAGTTTTAAGTATGTAATGACCAAAGACAGACATGGAAAACATCTGACACATTAAATAAATCTGCTAAAACTATAATTCACTTGGTATTTTGTGAGGAATTAATTGTGTATGTTTTATTTTATATAAGTTTGTGCACTTTAAAAAGTCATCAGCCTATTTTTCTAAGTCTTTACAGCAAAAAACATCTTCATTTCCTCAAAAGGTTCCTTTTTATCCTTTGAGTAATGAATGCTGTCCCGGGACTGAGGCTCATTAAAACATAATGCTGCTCTTGTGAAGTACGGAGCCATCTGAAACAGGCATATGACCCACTTCAGCTCCTGATTCATTGTCTCAGAAAATAGAGCTTTATGGTGCTGGAGACTTGGGTGTTCTGTTCACTTTGGCTGAGTAATGGGTTGGATAGGCCTAGGCCTTTGCGTTCTCATTATAAATGAGAGAACTCACCCTGCAGAAGGCCAGAGGGAATGATGGATAATTTTGCCCTCCAGCCCAAAGGACACAAGGCTGCAGGTTAAGGCGACTTCAGTCCCCCTTTGGGATTTTTTCATCTGTTCCTGTTTTTTCTGCGTTCATTCCTATCCACTAATCAGATGTCCTGCTGCTCCCCTTACAGGTTTCCATTTCTGTGGTCATGTGCACTGTTGACTCTGTGAATGCTTGACACGAAGCTCGCTGAAGCAATGTTACTCTTAGATAGTTTGGATTTTGTTTGGACGGCGTAAGCAAGGTTGTCAAAACATGTGAGCTGCTTGACTAAACATGTTATTAGCAGATCTTGGTGTGTCATTTGACGATTAAGCAAACGTTTGGAAAAACTTCCAGAGTGTGATTTAATCTCACTGACAGAAGCAGAACCATAAAATGATGTTAAGACATTAGCAATATGAAATGTGATGTGTTTGACAAGTCTGACCACAATGGAAACAATTACAGAGCTGCTTTTTACTAATATTAAACTCTCACTGGATTCTGTCTAAGCTTTATTTTTAAAAAGCAGATTGGCAGAACATGATGTACGATTATTAAAAGGAAGTTACTTTAAATTTCCATTTCACATTGTTTTCGACCAGTGTCCTAACCACAAGAAAACCAGTAACACTCTGAGTACTTAATATCTGTTTATATTCATTTCAGCATTTCCCCTGTGTTTGTGGGAGATTTAAATGCATGGATGTAGGTTTAGAAGTCTATTTAATTTCAGACCATTATTATTATTATTATTATTATTATTATTATTATTATTATTATTATTTCTGACTGGAAGAGTTGAGACAAAATAAATCCACTGGGGACTAACCAGCTGCAGAGGGTCTTGCAGGCTGGCATGGGATAATCAGTGTGTAGGGATCAACAAAAGATCCACAAAAGTATTTTTAAACTAGATATTGTTGTATGATGCCCTGTATCAATACACTACCCAGAGTTCAAACAAAACAAATACCTGCAGCTCTTAAAAAGTCAAAGTTTTAATAGCAAAATGGAAATATTCCACTGTTATTAAAGTTCTGTGCAGAAGAAAAATACAAAAATTGCCCCAAACATGTTGTTGAGTACCACTGAGAAACATGTTGACACAATGGTGGTTTGTTTATTTAAGTTGAGTCTTGAGAGCACAGTTAAGGGTCCTCCATTACAACGACCCCAGGAACCAATTACAGGCACCGGGTCTGGAAAAGGTCATGATGTTGTCGACTCTAATTTTACATTAATCTGATTTACAGGGGTACTATACACTGTAATGGTAGGAAAAATGTTGCATGATTAAATTTGTATCTTTCTAAATGTGGGTTAATGAAGCAGGGGCTGCATGTGACAGAAATTAAACTTAATTAATTCTTCACTGACCTATAAAACATCCATAAATAGAAAACATCTTACCCCTACCTGCCCATTCAGAAACCATACTCACAGTAATATAACTGATGTAATGTTACAATTTACTGGTGATATTTTCTGTATTACCTTTATTCACTTCTGACCACATTAAAATTCAATATGTCGATAAATGTTGAAATAAACAGTAAAATCACATTCATAACTGTGGGTTTGGGGTCAGATAAATTTCCTCTTAATTGATATTTGGTGTCCTACAGGTTACCTTTAGGCCTCAAAGTAAATTCTCTTTCTGCAAAGGGAGTATTGTCTTAAAATAACTGAAGGATCAGTCTGCAGCATTTGAAGTCATGTTACATTTCTAGCTTTTGTTTTGTGAAATCTTTATCTCCAAACACATGATATAGAACATGGTGCATTATAATATATTCACAGTTCCTCTCTGAGATGAAGTCTTTTTCTAAGATCCTACTTAAATACAGTGCCTTGGTACATTTTCCACTGTTTTGTCTGGAATATATGATAAAAAAAGGCTTTACAGAACAGAGATTATTGTCGTCACCAATCAGTGATGCAGACACAATACATGTTTTTTCTGGTGTTTTCTATAAACACATTAAAAGCATCAATTAGGAATGTTCATGACTTATTAATGTACTAAAACTTCATATTATGTGTCCAGAAACATTCTACATTTACGCTCCTCACTCATATGCATTATAATAGGTTGTAAAAAAAAAAAAAAAAAAAAAAAAGCCAAACTTACTGGGTATTTTTTAACCTCAAATTCCAGTTTGTGTTTAGGCTGTAATGGACCGTGAAGAGGTGGATGAGTCACTCTGGATCTCTCCCACTGACCTCTCATCGTTGAAGAGAGGCTGTTCTCTCCTGTGTCACACACTGCTGTGGAAATGCTTGTGTATGTGTGCTTGAGTAATGCAGTGGGCCTGAGCACTGGACGTTATCTGACACGCTGTTTGTTAGAGTCGGAGACATGCTCGTCGTGTCCACAAAGCAGCCTTGGTGAGGTGAACAGTGAGGTGATGTGTGTGTGTTTATCTACGTGATGATAGCACACACGGCCTTGTGGGCTGTGCTCTTATATATACAGACTTGCTCAAACGTCTGCAGACACAAATCCAACGCCTCTCTGCAGCACTCTCAGAGCCTTGTTCACTTCTCTCAAGAAGATTTATAACTGCCAGATTTGGAATCTGTGATCAGTTTGATTTTATAGTTCTCTTAAAGCTGCCACAGAATCTCAAAAAAAGAAAATGCTGCCTGCAACTTTTAAACTGTGTGCTGGCATCTCCTACCGGCATATGAGGAACATGACAGGTGAGTGATTTAGAGTCTCATGTTCAGCTTTGTCTCCTTGGCCTATTTAACAGCTCAGCTTTTAGTCCTAAATGAAGTCCTGGGTGACATGATCTATCACTGAATACAATTAATACAGAATAAAATGAATTGTATTTAGCAATGTTTACTGTCTAATGTCTTGTTTTTGTCTCCCAGGTTTGAGAAAGAATGCTTTAGTGGCCATTCACCACGAGCTGAACCGACTGGCTGGTCCAGGCCCCAGTAACTGGATCAGCCAAGTCAGACGACGAAGTTCCCTTCTCAGTGAGTTTTTACAAGTTAACCTCCATCAGCCAAAGACCGCATCCATATCATCTTTAATTCCTGACTGATTTGTGTCAAGGTTCTCGGATTGAAGAGGAAGAGGGCCCCAGCGAGGAGGAGCTATCTTATGTGAAGCAAGGTGAGGATGCACTGCAGAAGGCCATCAGCATCCTCAGTGACCAGGACGGATGGACCGTTGAAACTGTAGCTGTGAGTATAGAGACAGAGACCAACAACACATTCATTCAGGTGTTATGTGGGATTATCAAAAATGTATTGCATCAAATTTGAGGGAAAATGCATATATACTTCCAATGCTTGTCTCCACTCTTTCTCAGGCTAATGGAGACAAAGTCCTGAGTAAGGTGCTGCCTGATATTGGAAAAGTGTTCAAGTTAGAAGTGATGTTGGAGCAGCATCCTGACAGTCTTTATGATGAGCTGGTGGGAAATATGGAGCAAATGGGGGAATGGAACCCAAATGTCAAAGAGGTCAAGGTGAGACAGACAGTATCAGGTGTCACATAAATGAAACAATGATTTTACTGGAATGTGTTTTTATTTTTAAGTTAAATACTGTAGCATTCACGTATGTTGTAAAAAAAAAAAAAATAAATAAATCCCCAGATCCTTCAAAAGATTGGCCAGGACACTATGGTTACCCATGAGGTTTCTGCAGAGACACCTGGTAATGTGGTGGGACCGAGAGACTTTGTCAGTGTTCGCTGTGCCAAACGCAGAGGATCCACCTGCTTTCTGGCTGGAATGTCCACTCAGCACCCAAAGATGCCCGAACAGCAAGGGGTGATCAGGTGAGTCAGGATTAGACTCCATATAAAACATGCATACAGTCATGTGTAGTTATAATGTATAGATCAGGAATGCACGTGTTGTGAGATTCTGGGATGATTCCAGTACTAATGTTAAAGATTTGGAAGAATTTGGACAATTGGTACCAGTGCTTGTAAAATTTATTTGTTCTTTTATGCATACCAACTTTTGTATGAGAAGAACAAATGTCTAAATGTCTATCATACACATTTTTAACCCATAAAGACCCAAATAGCCACTAGTATCTACTGATCTAAAATGTTTAATAATTGTTGATCCACTAATCCTATCAATACATGTAAATAATTGGTGTAAAATGCAGTTTGTCATCTTTTCATGGTCATCAGATATGACCCATTTGGACGTTCAGAGGCTCTGTAGTTACAGTGGAAACACCATCATCTTCTACAACATTGATTCACCAGTAAAACCCATGTAGTCTGACAAATGACAGAAGTTGTAGATGCTTGTTTTTATGTTCAGTCATTCATGTCCTCGCTGAAAAAGTCACTTTTTCTTCATTTTTTTCTGTTGTAAAATTATAACTTTTTAATTTTACTCTAGGTTTTCATGAACATCTACATGATAAGTAAATTAAATATAGAGAAAAATACCTGACTGATACTGAAAAGTGCAAAATACAGAGGATAATATTGTAATAAATGGGGATAAATCACAAGATTTAATAGGTAGAAAAATTAATTTGGGAACTGACACAAAAGTAGCATTGGGTCTTTATGGGTTAAACAACCTTTCAATAAAACTCTACGATTAGGACAACGCAAGCCAACAACACCATTGCTGACAAATACTTATGTTTGTATTATGTACAGTATATAGGTGCTGCATCGCCACTAAGAATGAATGTGCTAAATGCAGTTTATTTTAATGCTATTACATTTCCCAGAGCGGAGAATGGGCCTACCTGTATAGTTTTGAAACCCAGTGCTGATGATTTAAACAAGACCAAGTTCACTTGGTTACTAAGTATAGATCTAAAGGTATGTTCTGCACAGTAAATACACACATTACAAATCAATTCAATTCAAGACAGAAAGTGTTTGGCAAAATGTACCATCTGAACACCATGGTGCCTGATCTAACAGTATCTCTCCTTGTGTAACACAGGGCTGGATCCCAAAGACGATCATAAATAAAGTGCTCTCTCAGACGCAGGTGGACTTTGCCAAGCACCTCAGGCAAAGGATGGCTGGTAATGTTTCTATGGAGATGGCTCACGCCTGCTGACACAAGATGCCTCTCGAGCTTTGGCACTGTGCATTCAACAGAGGTAGAAGAGCAACCCCTGCTCAGTCTAAAATAAAGTTGAGCCAGAACAAGCAGCAAAACTACATGTAATAAAAAGCACATTGTTTCCTTGCATTAAAACCTCTAATGCTGTTCCTCCTGCTGTAAAACTGCACTTTGATTTCAGTGTTTTATTTATTGATATTGCACAGTTACATTACATTACAGTGACTGCCAAGTGAATAAATGATTCAACAATGTCATTTATGGTTTTTTGCTTTTATCATGCTGTCAGAAAGGCAGTGTGGAGAATGTTCACGCTTACCCTGATGCATGAGGTAAAGATTAACATAATCCACACATGCCATATACTCAGTCAAAGATACACTGAGAAGGAAATTTCAACTCCAGAGAAAAATGTCTTCCTGTTCCTTGATGGGCTTTCAGTCTGACAGTTTGCCAGAGTGAGCAGGTGTTTGGCAGTTCACTTGTGTGAAGAGTCCAGCAGTGAACAAAACGGTGTGAGCCAGCAGCACATTCCCCCAGATCAAGTATGGGTGGATTTCATACCAAACAGGAAATCTGTCCTTCATTATTGCCAGTTGCATAACATTTTTCCTGTTTGGCATGAATATTATTGGTCCAAAATGTTTTGTAACGGCACACTTTCTTGGATGCAGCATTGGCAAAAGGAGCCAGGATTATCTAAATCGAACAGTTGAGATCTCACTTTGTGTTGCACGTGATTAAGATAGCTGAGAGATATTGCGCAGAATTGTTTCAGGATTATATAAATACAACTGAGGCCCAAGGGAAGTTCTTTAGCTGAATAGGAAGTGCACTGACTGCAGCCTGTGAAATAAGGTAGCTGTTCTTCATTAATAAAACTCTTTCAGGCCCAATACAAATGTCCTGTGTAGTTGAATCTGACTCCAGTGTTCTCAAAAAACACGAACTCCAGCAAAATAGTTTAAAGCAGTTGGGATTTTTATAATGTAAAACAAACACTTTTTCCTTGTCTCAAAGTCTTTAGGGTAATAACTGACATCTGCTTGAAATCTCTGAAATCTGAAGGCAAGCAGATGTGACGGACTCATAGCCACTTGCAGATCTTATTCTGGCATAGGAAATGGAAAATTATCCTCTGAAGATAAGTTGTGTAATAAAACCAGGAAGACAAAACAAACTATCTGGCAGTCATATCATATCCCTGGCATCGAGGGCAGCTTTAATTTAATCTTTTTTTTTTTTTCATCTAATATCCATCTGTGTGTTCTTGACTGAAATTCAACTCCAAACTTGGGCTTATTTCTGTGTCAAGGAGACATGTAGGCAAATTCTTGTGCTCTGTAAAGAGTATCATCACTAGAATGGAAGAAATAAAGGAATATTTTTTAATATTTCTAAAAACCCTCAAAGACCTAAACAGCTGCCAGTGACCAAAAACATCTGATGATCCAAAATGTTTAATGATTTTTAATGACTAATCATATCAGTACATTTTATGATTCAGGTAAAATGCAGTGTCTTGGCTTTTCACTGGTATCATATGTGTTGTTTTTTTATGTTTTGGACATTCAGAGGCTTTGCAGGGAACATGGAATTACCATGATTTTCACCATTACAACCCATGTAGTTTGGCAAATGGCAAATGGTTGTCGCCACCTGTTTTAAGTTCAGCTAATGATAGATTTTGGTGAAAAAGTCACTTTTTCCATTTTCTGTTATGTGCATAACAACCTTTATTTACTCATAATAATAACATCAACGAGTTGCATTTATAAAGCCCTTTTCATTTACAAAATCTCAAAATGTGACAGAAAAATAAAAACAGGAATCCACAAGAAACCACAAGAATTTGCTCTATAGTTCAGTTACTCTGAAAAATGCAAAATGCACAGGATAATAGTTTAATAAATGGGGACAACGGACTTGATTTAATGTAGAAAAACAAAATTATTTGGATATCTCAACAAAAACAGTGATAGGTCTTTATGGGTTAAAATGGTGCAGCCCTTGAGTCTCATAAAATGTGAGGCAATGTGCATGTGTGTGACCAATTTAATTATTTTTTATGATCTTATTTAAAGGTTCAGTGACCATATATTGATTTTCTGGAATCAGTGAGACAGCAGGTAAGCATATAACATAAAATCAATATAACTACTTTTTTTTTTTTTTTTTTTACTTTTTGCATTTCTTAGTTTGCAGGTTCCAACATCTGATTAAGGATTAGTAACCATTACAGTTTCCATGATAATCAAGTAAAATAAGAAATTGCAATATTTCTTATTCTATTGATAGATAGACAGACAGACAGACAGACAGACAGACAGACAGACTGATCGATCGATTGATCACATAAAATTTACAATCACAACACAATCACTATAATACAATAGGGCAGTGTTTTTCAACCTTGGGGTCGGTACCCCACATGGGGTCACCTGGAATTCAAATGGGGTCGCCTGAAATTTCTAGTAATTGATAAAAATAAAAACTTACTGATAAAAAATATATGGTGAGTTGACAGAGACAATCATAATACATGAAAGACATGACAAACTATGAAGCTGAAGCTGAAGCACTGTGGTACTGTTTATCTGTCAAATGTTCATTGTGGTCGGTTTCAGATGCTGCAGCTCTTTCATAATTC